>ML784679.1:42582-53658 GCA_009831015.1 Picea engelmannii
ACAAGGCTTCTAGGGTTATTAGCCAATTCATTAGGGTTTCTCTTGCTTCCCAAAGTCTTCTATTCTCGTCAGGTTCACATGTAGAGGTAAATACCTCCCGCAACTACCATAATATTAACACCCTTGCCTCAACTCAGTATCGATGGTGAATCAAGGCCCTTTGATAAAAAATGAAAGGGCCTTTCTTGACCATCATCTCCTTTACAACTAGCGAATCTAGCCCAAGGACTTCTGCTTCCCCCCTGGGTGTTCGAATCTGAGGGTGCGAGAACTTCTAGAGGCGTCGCACCTCATTCCACACCACCATGTCATGAACCTTTGAGGCGTCCTATAAATGTGATCCCGCAGGGACACACTAAGGTTTTCAATTAATCCAAGGGTTAAAAATCATAGGTTATTGTAGTGGAAATCTTGGTGATCCACAGTCGTAGGGTTGAACCCGCTCTGATACCATATGTAAGGAACCTAATTGTTATGACAACAAGCCTCACATAACAAGTGCAATTTTTTTTATTTTTTTTATTTTGTGTGTGTGTAGGAAGGCAATAATGACATTATTGTCAACATCACAACATGAGAATGAACACAATGCATGCAACTCATGCCACATCAAACATAACGACCTAACATGAAAGAACATAAAGCACTTGGAAGCATTGCATGACATTCAACCAACAAAGAATAAGAATGACTACCAACCCATCCTACCTTGCAATGGTTAGGATCTCTAGGACACATAAGAAATGCTCAAGCCCAGGTTCCCATCGATTTTGACCATTTAAAGTCTAAAGGCTGGCGACTATTCTGAGGAACAAGGAGGTGTTTACTTCCCACTAAAAATCAAGTCCAACATCAACTAGATCAATCAATCAATCATAATCATTAGTTAATCACGGAGCAAGGGTAATCATTATATTTATCAATCATACATCAACATTTAACTTATGGCACCCATGATACCAATTTCTAACAACCATTCATCAACATTAAAATATTTGTTGTGCACGAGAGTAAACAAGCTCTAGAACAATCACCTGTCAACTTAATTAATGGCATAAGAGGAAATTAGTTATTAAATCATTCATATATCGACACAACTTCATTAAGCAAGATTAATTAACAACTTATTCATGACGCAAGAGTGATGGACATTAAATTTAAGGATGCAAGAGAAAGTAAGTACTTCATCAATTATACAACGACAAGGGTTGAGCCGCAAGTGTAATCACTTTATTTTTATCACACAAAAGCGAAAATCAATGTTAATTCGAGGTGCGCTATGATTCTAATACAAAATACCTCACATCATTCAATGGCGCAAGAGTAATTATCATTATTCATGGAAAAAGAAATATAATCATAAGACCCATCACACATCATTGAACATATTAAGCATTAATTATTGAACATATTGCACCTCAAATTAAGCAGTAAAATTTAATAAGTTTCGAACCACCATAGTCTAGTGCTTGAATTGATGATCGAGGGCATATCAGGATGATTAATAACTACCAAGTCTATCCATAAAAATTGAAGGAGAATCAATCCACAATGAAGAATTTATTTAAAAGTTTCAAGGCTAGCCTACAAGTCCATACATAAGGGTTTTGGTGAAGAATAAGTTCTTAAAGATTAAAGGGGAACTTAAGCAGGCTCCTCAAGTTTCGCTAGAAAAATTTAGGAGGCCCCAAAGGATATACACAAGAAAAAAAACTAGTCGACATAAAGCACACCCTTCCACAATGAAATGCAACACATTGCAAAGATTGTGGACTTAACCACGGGTAAAATGGTATTTATAAGGGTTGTTTTAATCCATTAATACACAATTCTCATTGAATTCTTAAATGATAGAAATGTTAAGTTTTGCCAATTCTAAAAACTCACACCACGAGGGTAGGGTTTTAGCTACTATTTAAATTATATTCCCCACAAATAGAATCCATTTTTCCTTTATCTAAATTAAATAAAACAAGTGTATTCTCAACATAAGGGTAATACATGTTACCTAAAGTAAGGGTGTCTAATAGAAGAATTGGCCTAGCTATCTATCATTACAACAAGGGAGGGTTGTCATCGAGCCTGATTATCCAATGCATAGGAAAAAGAGACACCACATCCAAGTCGCAAGGCAAAAAGCACCGAAAATCAAGCCAGCGCGCACAAGGCCAAACCATGGAGAGGAAGTCCCATGAGGCACCATAAATATTGCAGTACAAAGAATGCCCTGCATTGATGTTGAGGGCGAAGGAAAAACCACGCTGAGGTTACTTCCCCCCATTCAATGCAGATGTTGATGTCAGGCATTCGCTAGGGATGTGTCTCGTCGAAGGTTACAAATTGAAGAGGTTAACTCTCATAGGATGATGATAGGGTTTGCTGGCACGAAAAGTGGTGATGCAAAGCCTTAGGGCTCTCCTCTAACGCAGGGATAAACTTATAACAACCCTGGAAAAAAAATCGTTGAGCATCATCTAATAACTAAATATAAACAGGTAAAATTAGTGAAGGAAGGGGGGTTCATATCTCCAGCTCTTCCCCAGAAACACAGAGTAAAGATTAGCACAAATCGTTGGGTGGAAGCCCCAAAACTTCGCAGTGAAAAGATGAAATTGTTGGGCGCATTTAAACAAACAAAGAGGAAATAAAGGTTAGTTTACAACTGAGCAACATGCAGAGAATCAGAAATGTTTATTTTCTCTTGGGAAAGGGTTGAAGTGAAAAATGCAGAGGTACCTATCCTTGGCTGCTATTAAGGGCACGGTATCCAAAGAATTAGCTGTCACACCACCCAAACTCCTATCAGCTCTGAAGTGCATGTATACCCCAATTTGCTGGCAGATTATTTAATTGCTGCTCAAGGAAACTGGAGGTAGACTTAAATTCTAAAAAATAAAAAGAAACCGTGAAGGTAAACACCAGTCAATGGTGCACTGTCAGCACACCAATACGCCCCTTGATTAAAATGCCCAGATTTAAAGAGCAAAAGTGGAATCCGATTTTTAAATGATGTAAGGTAAGGGCCCAAGGTTTAATCGCTGTCCAGAAATGATTTAGTCAAGAGACGTAAGAAAAATGCATGGAATCCCAACGCTTGTTGATCGACGCCCATCCAATTCACCTATGAAATATATAGATTGAGAGAGGTGGATTCGCCAGCCAAGAGTATAGAATAATTAAAATACACAGTAAACTTGCCAGGGTAACGAAGAGTAAAATAAACAGTTTTTTGTACAACACTAATCAGAAGGAAATTAAACTGTTGTCAGAGGTAATAACAGATTCACTATGCCTAACTATCAAAGCTCTTCAAATATACACTCACTCAAGAAGTTGCAAGGTAAATAAAAACCAACATAAAACACCATATGGTAATACAAACAAAACATAAAACATTTCAAAACACAGCCTACACTCACGTGCAGGCTGCAAGCTACCACCATAGTCCACGAACTCACCACCACATTCCGGTCATTATATCACTCACGCGCAGGCTGCAAGCTAGCACCATGACAGATTTGGAGCATGGTTTGGAGAGGAGGACGGATTTGGAGGACGGGAGAAAGAGGAGGGCACACAATTTGCAGAGGAGGAGGGCACACAATTTGCAGAGGCTAGGGCACATTCATTTGCAGAGGAGGGCACACAATTTGCAGAGGAGGAGGGCACATGGTTTTGCACCAGAGGAGGGCACATGGTTGAAGGAAATGGTTTGACCTCTTTCTCCTATCTCTTGACTTCTTTCCCCTTGATTGTGCCATGAGAAGAAAAAATCCCCATGGGAGTAGTGTATGTTAATAACCATTGAATATAGTCCAAAACGAATATTTACAAACCATATGTCTTTCTTCTTCAAGAAATTGTGTGTGTTGGCTGTAAAACTGCAGAATTTTTGTCTTCCTTTCTAAAAGAATGAAAAAAAAAATTGGTGGATTTTGAAGAACTTTTAGGAGGGTTAGTCTTAGGGTGGAATGCCAATCTAGTTGCAATGTCCTCCAATGTCTTAAATGCAGGTATTGGGATTGAAGTCGGGTCTATAGAATTAGGGAAGGTGTATAAAATTATTAACTTGTACAACCTTTATTATAGTTATAAAAAACCTTTTTATTAAGGGCTTAGGGATTTGGGGTTTTTTAATGGGGACAACATCATAATTGGAGGGGATCTAAACTTAAATCTAAATAAAAGAAAAGTATGGGGAAAATTAATTTGAATATGAAGGTAGGAAACCTAGTTCCCCTTTTAAGTTTAATAATTCATTGCTAGCTGAAGAGGAATTTAGAGGGCAATTCATTAGGGAATGGAATCAATTTGACAAACACAAAGATGATTCAGAACAATTCACGAAGAATTTGAAAAGGGTAAAAGGGTTAGTAGCTGAGTTGTCTCAAATATATGATTAAAAAAATAAGAAAGAGCTCAAAGAAGTGGAAGAAGGCATCAAATGACTTTTTGATAATAACGAGGATGGGGTATTTTCTAAGGAATAATTTATTTCTCTCAACGATCTTCAAGGAAATCTAATAAGGCTTTACCTGACAAGGAGAAGACATAGTGGAGGCTCAAAAAGTAGAGCTACCTATCTTTACGAAGGTGACATGAATACTGAGATTTTTCATAAGTATGTGAGTCAAGGGAGAATTGTGAATACTATTTGGGAGATTAGTAAGCTAGATGGTTCCAGAATCAAATCTTTCAAGGAAATAGTAGAGGTGGGAAAGCAACATTTCAAAACTTTGTTTAAAGATCTAGAGATGGAAACATTGGTGAAATATGGAAATCCTTAGGTTATTTGCCAGGCTTATTGACGAGGAAATGAAGGTAGGTATAGAAGCACAAGTGGCAAAGGATGGAATAAAATTAGTATTAAACTCCTTCAAAGGAGCCAAAAGACTTGGTATTAAGCTCCTTCAAAGGAGCCTTGGTATTAAATTAGTATGAAGAACATTTTGGTTTTTTATATAATAGACAAATCCATGATGTTGTGGGATCAAACCAAGAAGGACTGTACACAAATAAAACCCAAAAACCACCTATTGTTGTCATGAAGTTGGACCTTAAAAAAACATATGACAAAGTGAACTAGTTATTCCTTAGATTGTTATTGCTACATCTTAGAATGAATCTACATACAATAGAATGGATTATGGGGTGTCTTTCATCAACTTCCTTTACAATTCTTATAAATGGTTCTCCCTCTAGTTTTTTAAATTCATATTGAGGACTATGACAACAATGCCCTTTATCTTATTTTCTCTTTTTATTAGTAGTCAAATGATTAAGTACTGTGATCAAAGATGCTAGGAGAATAAGGTTAGTAAAGGGATTAAAAAATTATAATTCATTGGTCATTTCACATCTACTCTTTGTATATGACATAATGAATTTCGGACATGGATATTTAAGGGAAATTATAAGCATTAAGGACATTTTGGGAATCTATTGTAAAGTTACAAGTATGGATATTAATTTGAGGAAGTCTTCTATGGTGTTCAATGAATTAGCTAAGGAAGAAAGATTCCAAATTGCAAATATTCTTCCTATGAATTAGTTGGAGAAAAATGCATTGAATGTATTTTCTACTAAAGGCACCAACAACCTCAGTCCCTTTCCATTGTCATGATTTACAATCAATTCAAATATGCCAAGTATACCTATCCATCCTCAATCGAACATTTAACTTACTAGTTGACAAACACCTTAAACTACCATGCTCTTACCGAGCCAATTGTGCCTCTACATCATAATGAAAGCATCGTCATGGAAGATAAGAAATCAGACCTTATAATTTTTGCATCTAGTATGCTCATTCTTCATCATAGACATATTTCTGCAAGTTTAAGATACTTTAGGGTTCACCCACATGAACAATTTGCCTTGTTAAATCAAGCTCGAAGGCTCTGTTATGTAATTGTTTCAGGATTACTAAACACAAATACATTTCCCAATTATGAATATTTTTATTTTCTCCGCTAAAATAGATTTCCAATGATTATACTCTCATCCCATTCTAAGTTTGTAGTTGAAAGTTACATCACCTAGAATTTAAACAAATCATGTATTTTTTGTGCTTTTGTTGGTGCAATTCAACACCATAGACCATTTTCCATCACCAGTGGATGAAAATTGGGAGAACTAGTTTTTTTTTTGTATTAGTCGTTAATGATATTCTTATATGTGAATGCTCAACCTTGTTGGTTGGGTGTTTCTCTTGCGAACTTGCCTTGCATTGCCTCTAGAAACCCCAAGTTTTTTTTCCCACCACACCTGTGTCGCTGGCTCTTTCGGTTTTGTTGGTTGGGCACTCCTCTTGCCAACTCAGCTTGCCTTTGGGCACCCCTCTTTTCAACTTGCCTTGCATTGCCTCTGGAAACCCCATTTTTTCCTTGCATTGGTCATTTCATTGGTCGTTGTCTCTCTCGGTTTTGTTGGTTGGGCGCTCCTCTTGCGTTTGGGCACCCATCTTGCCTTGCATTGCCTCTGGAAACCCCATGTTTTTTTCCCACCACACCTGTGTGGTTGTCTCTTTTGGTTTTGTTGGTTGGACATTTCTCTTGCGAACTTGCCTTTCATTACCTCTGGAAACCCCAAGTTATTTTTCCCACCACACCTATGTCGTTGGCTCTTTCGGTTTTGTTGGTTGGGCACTCCTCTTGCCAACTCGGCTTGCCTTTGGGTGCCCCTCTTTCCCAATTGCCTTGCATTGCCTTTGGAAACCCCAAGTTTCTTTCGTTTATAATTTTTGTTTTTTATATTAAATATTATATATATAATATATATAATATATATTATATATATAATATATAATATATAATATATATTATATATATAATATATTATATATATAATATATAATATATAATATACAACCCAACATTGATATACAACCCAAACATGAAGTCATGAGACATACCTGGGTTGTGGATTTGAACCTGGGTTAGGAGTTGGCATTTTAGAGGTTATCTGTTAATGGGTTAGTCATTTGGAGTCTAGTAGGAGTTAGTGGGTTAGTGTTTTTAGCCTATATAATGGGTTTGTGTGTTCAACATTAGGGGTTATTGGTTTACAGGGTTAGCGATTAGTAGGTTAGATGTTAGTCAATTAATTTTCATTAGTAGTTAGTAGGTTAGATGTTAGTCAATTAGTTCTCATTGGGTGTTAATGAACAAGTGACCATTAGTGGTTGGGTTTTAGGGGTTATGGATTGCTCTCTTGGTGGTTTAGGGATTATTAGTGGATATAAATTTAATTGGTTGGTGTGTTAGGGATATTGGTTAAATCTGAGTTAATCATTTAATAGGTTAGTAAGGCAGAATTTATTGTGTTAGTGCTTAGTGGGTTAGGATTTAGTGTCTTAGTTGTCATCTAGTTAGTTGTTAGTGGGATAATTTCCATCCATTTTTAATGGGTTAGGGTTATGTGTTAGTGGGTTAGTATCTTTAGGGTTAGTGAGCTAGGTATTAGGGGGTTAGTGCATTAGGGGATCAAGGATTAGTGGGTTATGGGTTAGCGGATAATGCATTGGGGATTAGAAGCCAAAGAGTCACATGTTAGTGTGTTAGGGTTTGGGAGTTAGTTTTTATGAGTATAATTAGGTTAATGGTTAGTGGGTTAGACATTAGAGTGTTTTTTTTAGAACTAGAGGAATTTGTAACTTCCCTAGATAATTACCTAGGCGAGGCATAAGCTCAAATCTAGATAGCTTCCACTATAACCCTTAGATTAGTGCTAACAAATTGCAATCCAATGCCTAGAAATAAACTTATGAAATAACAAGATTCAATAAGTTCAAAGACACATGCACAAGGGGGTCCCACTTCTTGGGGGCGTCTACCCTTCTAGCCTTATCACAACAAGCCAAAATATCATTGTGGATTTGAGCCTGAGTGAGGAGAGTGAGAGAAAAACATTGATATACAAACCAAACATGAAGTCATGAAACCTAATTGAGGGATAATGTCCACATTATATGGGATCATTATGTTGGACCTATATATAACAATTCCATAGATGAATTTCCTAGTACAATTTCCTTTCAAAATTTGTATAAGATATTTGGAGAATGATAATTTTGATAATGATAATGATGAATTGATGATGGACATAACTACATCGTTGGTATGATTAGGCGCAGTCACGCAGAGATCCTCTTGGTTTAGAGAATAGTTCATTCTCTACTAAACAAGGGGCAACCATGTGAAGGTGGAAGCTCTAATTATGCCCCCCCCCTCACATCACTCTCAATTTCCGCATATTACCTAATTTGAAATTATAAAAAACATGTATCATATACTATATTATACAATATAAAAACATATAAAGATCATATGAAATATATAAACACATACCTCTTCTTTTCAACATGAATTAAATATCAGTCATCTTCTTCTTCATCTAGTTCAACATCTGTATCAGGATCTGGTTCAGAATCGATATTGGTGAAAGGCTCATTCCTATCAACATCATCATCAATGCCATTTTATCTACTATAGTTATCGATATCGTCAATGAGATTGTCATCTCCTACATTTGGATGATCAACCTCTTCAAATTATTTGTTTGACACATCAACTACATGAGCCACCTGCTCCTGATATTCATAATCATGATCTTCTTCCTTGTTATTATCTTCATCCTTGGATACATGATTGTACTTTACTAGTCTTCCTCTTGGATCATATCTAACAACGTATGACCAACCTGCTTTACTAGGTACCTCTGAGTAAAATACTTGCTCACATTGACTTGGAAGAACATAAGGCTCTGTACCCGGTTCAAATGTCCTTGTATTAACCATGGTAAATCCATTATCATGCTCAATAACAGTTCTTTCAGGATCACGTTCATGCATCCGTAGCCTATACCATTTAACCTCAAACAAAACTATTTTAAAGGATTTAAAATCACACTCAATTATATCCTCCAAATGGCCATAGTACCTATTCTCAGTTTCTTTTGGATTTCTGTCACTTCTAGAGGAAATATTGGTGACCTTAAACACTGCAGTTATCCCACAATCCGAGGTTTTCATCTTATCATCCAATATTTTGATATGAAATTTACTACCATTACACCACATAGCCTTGTGATGTTTCAAATGAAACATGGACAACAAGTAAAAAATAAATTGTGAATTAATAATCCTCATGTAGGACTTACTAAATATATATTTCAATAATTAAACAAACCAAAATACATTGAAAAATTGGGAAAAAACTAGGAAAATATAGGTAACAAATTTAACTTGCCTGTTTATCTTTTAAACCAAAGGCTAAATCAAATTCCCTTGATGTAAGATCAGGAAATTGATATCGATGACGATGCACTGTTTTAATCATCTTACTCACCCCTTCCCATGATAACATATCAAAATATTCTTCAGTATATTTTATCCAATGCTCCATCCAATCAAGGTTGTTTGCAATGTATAAATGTAAAGCATCCCACTCTCGAGAAACTATATGATAGCATAACAATTTAATATCTTTAATTAGTTATTATTAATAAATGAATAATTTAATATATTTGTAATATATTAAATCTACGTCAACATATAATAATTATCTTTCACATTCCTCATTTTACCTTTCCCCAATAGGACCTCCCCTCCAAATTTTTGATGGAGTCGAGATGCCAAATGCGAGGCACATTCATATTTTTTGCTAATTTAGGTAGATATTGACTAATATACACCATGCACTGATATACCATATATCCCTCAACCATAGAACCCTCTGGACGTGCTCTTTGTTTAACAAAAGCCTTCAGTGACTTCAACTGCCTCTCCACCATCCACATTGACCTTGTGTGTACTGGTCCACATAATTCAATCTCCTCAACTTGGTGTATGAGGTAGTGTTCTTGTGCATTGAAAAATGTTGGAGGTAGATACTATTGAATTTGACACATTAGTCGGGGAATTTCTCTCTTCCAATACCTTATATCTTCTTTATGGATTTATTTTGATGATAGCCACCTAAAAATGTCAATGCAATAAAAAAATATCAAGGCATACATAAATTTGCAGATAAAAGATAATATGTCAATAAGTTCCAATACAAATCACATAAGAAGTACATTTTCGTTATAAAACAATACTTACCTCATGTATTTGCCAAGTATATAAATAATTTGTTTTATGTTGTTGTCAAAGTCATCTGGGAGAGATAAAGGTAGAACATACTGTAACAAAAAACAAATAATTATTATTTGTTTCCAAAAAATGCATACCAATAAGAAAATATATTATAACCTACTAATTACCTTAATGAATGTATTCCAGTCATGTGTTTTAACCCTGCCAAAATCACCTTTTTTAGTTAAGATATTTTGTATGTTCGATGAAAACCCCGTTGGAAACCTGATTTTTTGAATGACCTCTTTTACAATATTGCTCTGTTACTCCATCAATAACCAAGGAAGACTAGTATTTTGTTCACGAACATTGCCATTAGAATTAATAATAACACTTTGCAAGGCGTGATTAACTTCTCGGATGTCACAACAAATCTTTCCAATTCTCTCTTTGTCAGTCCTTCCATCTAATATTTTCCATAACAATTCTGTTATGTTCTTCCTGATATGCATTGTATCAAACAAATGAACTATTTGTAGGTGCTCGTAGTATGAAAATCTACTGAATTGCATCGAGTAACTTTTCATTCCTCATGGAAGCCCATTCGTTCCTTAACGTCATTCATGAAACATCAACAAATTGAAATTAACACTAATTAATGGGACAAAATGAATTTAATACTAATGAAATTAACCAAATATTTATATGATAGGTCATACATAAATAATTTGCATACCTTGACAATTTCTAATAGATTCCAACTTCCATAGGCGAGGTGTCATTCTTCATGGTTTTTTTTCGTTTTCTTCTTTCCCAATGAAATTTTCTTTTTCTATAGTTTGATAACTATGGTTCTTAGTGTTTTCACTCTTTTCGTCGATGTGTGAGCAAAAAGTGAGTGCTTACATGCCTAGTTGGGCTCTGCTAGTCATGACAGCTGTAATGTAAAAGGTTAGAAAGAAAACAACTAAGCTATTAACAAGAATTAAACAAAAACTAAA
>ML784679.1:58294-69228 GCA_009831015.1 Picea engelmannii
CAGAGCCAAGACATTCTCAGGGAATTGAAGGATCATTTACAGAGGGTGCAAAACCAACAAAAGGTCCAAGCAGACAAGCACAGAGTTGATCGTACCTTTGAGGTTGGTGATTTAGTCTATTTGAGGTTGCAACCATATAGGCATGCCTCCATTAAAAGAAGCGGAGTGAAGAAACTGCAGCCACGTTTCTTTGGACCTTTCAGAGTCAGCAGGAGGATAGAGGAAGTAGCTTATGAGCTGGAGCTTCCACAGGGTAGAAAAATTCACAACGTCTTCCATGTCTCATGCCTTAAGAAAGCCCTCGGTCAACATGTCATGACTATTGAGGCATTACCTCCCATGGATGAGGAGGAACAACTTTTTTTTATTCCAGAGGAGGTGTTAGAAGTCCGAGAGAAGAGACTCTGAAACCGAAGCATCAAGGAGTATCTGATCAGGTGGAAGGATTTACCCATTGAGGATGCCACTTGGGAGCAGGAGCACGTGGTTAGAGAAGTAGGTTTGGAATTTCTTGAGGACAAGCAATTTCAAGTAGGGGAGACTATAATGTCCCCCACCTCTTAGAGAAGTAATGAGGAGACTCAGTGGCCTGGGCACCCCCACTAGGTCATAGTCTCACACTGAAGGGGCTAAAAAGTCAAGAAGTAAAAGTTATATTTTTAAGTTGAATTAATAAAGGAAAAGGAAAGGAGTAAAAGATAACTCAACATAAGAATAGAAGATTAACCCTGGGAGTTAACCTAACTCAATAGAGAATTAGAAGGAAAAGTATAAGTAAGAGGCTGGGGTGCACCTATTACTCATTCTGGTTTTGGATTAGCATTTGCTATTGCTCTTGAGCATTTAGTTTGGGGTTTTTGCTGTACAAACCCTTGTGAGAAACTCAGTGGTGAAATATACACTCACCTTGTTCCACAACTTGGTCTCGGGGATGAAAGACTCCTCCACACCATTCTAGTCTCAGGGCCAGTTTATCGAGGGAGGTTCGATCCAGCTTATCCTGAGGGACTAGGGCCATTATGACAATTGGGTTTTGTTTGCAGGGGTAGGACCATCTGTTTGAGGGCTTTTCTGGAGGGTTATCATCATTCTATATTTGTCTACAGATTGGGACGTCGTGGAGCCATAGGGGACGTCCTGTGATTCAATAAAACTTAGATCTAGGGAGATCTGCTTGAGATCTAAGGCCGAAACTTCTCCCATGGGATTATCATAGCCCGATCTATATTCTTGGAGAGTTTCAGATAATTTGGAGGCCTCCTTCATCAGGGCTAAACCAGCTAGGGTTTCATTCATCTAGTGGGGCACACCATTCAGTGAAGAATTTAGATCTATGGGGTTTGAGAGTGGATTTGGGAATTTGGACATCTGGGTTTTCCTTACAGTTGCTCGATCTATCATTTGGAATATTTCTCGGGATGATTGGACACTTTTGGTAGCATGGCAGAATTATTCAGGGCTTCATCATTCTAGTAGGACGTGGCACTTTCCAGCTTGGAGGTTGAGCATTAGTGCGGCTCAGATCTGCTTGATTTAGTCTTTATTGTATATCCAATGTTTGGAGGCTTATTTTGTATTGTCGGGAGCATTTTGTAGCAGCTCATATCTATTGCTTGTATGGCCATCTGAGGTTTATGCCAGATCGACCATCTATTGTATTGATCTTACATTGCTCATAATAAAAAGGTCAGATCTTTTCTTGTGCTTCTACATCTTGAATATATTGTGATCTCCATGTGTTGATGAATCTTGTATGCACTTAATAACTCAATAAATTAGTAGTAGTTAGTGATTCCAAGAAAGAATTTGGCTTGGGATCATTACAAATAATCCACCCATTTATAGTAGTGTCACTTCAGCATACAAAGCATACAGAACCACTGATCCAATCCAATCCCTAACCCAAAAAATCACTTGTCATAACATGAAGCCTTTGCTATCCTAGAGGGTTGAGGATGGGTGGGCTCTATCACTGATCAGAATGACGCTTGTGTGTAGAAACACACATGCAATGAGAATTGGGAAACATGGTGTTGAAACACTTTGTTTGAACACTATCTTGTGAGAATGATTTAAAAACACCATTAGATAAAAAATGTAAACATAGAACTATTGATCTACTCCAATCACTAACCCAAACAATCACTCTTCATGAATTTAGGCCTCTATTATCCTAGAGGTTGGGTGGGCTCTATCACTGATTAGGATGACACTTGTGAGTGGAAACACACAATCAATGAGCATTGAGAAAATGGTTCTGAAACACTGTGTTTCAACACCAGCTTGTGAGAATGATTTTAAAACGACTAGGTAATTTATCCATAGTGTGGGTAAGCTCAAAAACTTAAACATAGAACTATTGATATACTCCAATCACTAACCCAAACAATCACTCTTCATGACATGAAACCTATGCTATCCTAGAGGCTAGGTGGGCTCTATCACTGATCAAGATAACAATTGTGTGACGTGCATGGAAACACACAAGCAATGAACATTGGGAAAATAGTGTTGAAACACCATGCTAAAACACTGTGTTTCAACACCATATTAAGAGAATGATTTAAAACGCCCAGTTAATTTAATAATTTATCCAAACTGTAGTCTATGAGTAAGCTAAAAATCTAAAACACATAACTATTGATCTACTCCAATTGGCAATCGCTAACCCAAACAATCACTCATCATGACCTAAAGCCTCTACTATCCCGGAGGATGGGTGGGCCTATGGGCTCTATCACTGATTAGGATGACACTTGTGTGACATGCGTGGAAACACACAATTAATGAGCATTGGGAAAATGGTGTTGAAACACCGTGTTTCATGATCAACTTGTAAGAATGATTTAAAAACACCTAGGTAATTTATCCAAACTGTGGGAAATCTCAAAAACTTAAACAGGTTACACATAACTACTAATCTACTCTAATCACTAACCCAAAAAATCACTCTTCATGACCTTAATCCTATGATATCCTAAAGGTTGGCTGGGATCTATTACTGATCAATATAACCCCTACTAGCATATGCACTTAATGAATGCCTTGTTAGAACCTTTTATAAATTCAGACTTTAAACTTTGAAAGTCTCTTTGGTTTTTATCCTTAAAAATAAATCACAAAAAAACTTAGGAAAATCGTCTTTCATTGAATATAAAAATGTTTGTTATATCTTGACAGGGCACTTCCAATATCATCCACGAAATAATTTTAGTCGACTGGATCGACAGTTCCTATGATTTAGAAGTTCTAAAGTTGTGCAAGTATTAAACAAAAGAAAATTACAAAGGAACTTCGGGACTTCGCGATTCAGGGGTTTCAAATTTAGAATGCCTAAAGATTAAAAAAAATCCCTAAAGTTGCAAAGCTCTAGTGTCCGGAGACAAGTTTCTATGAAAATAGTTTAAACAAAATCGACTGATGAGTCACAAGCCACTTGTCAAAAAATTCATTTTGGCTGACACATGGTACTCTTTTTGAGAATTTTTATTAGATCATTTGCACTTTTTTAGGTGACATTTGTCACTCAACTTTTGCATGACATGTCATCAAAAGTAAATTCATCACCTCTACATCACGTTGGGAGATTTTTCTTCAATAGATAAATATAAGAGCATATTCAAAAATGTCAGAGCATCGAGATACTGAAGCACTTGTGATCACGATAAATAAGACACTTAGAAAAATTAATTAATTAAAACAGGTTTAACTAGTCATGATTAATGATAAGTAATCACACTATATGTTCGACCTTCAGGAGATATCTATTTTCTTTCAAGAAAAATCCTCTAATGTCGAACTGTCGAGGTACTCAGTGCTCACTGCACATACATGCTCACAAACTCCTGGAGCTCCTGATTTCTGGAGTTCCGAAGTACTTAAAAAAAATGTTTGATTATTTGATCTATTAATTCGGCCTTCAAGAGATATACAATGTACACCATGTTCCATTGAAAACTCCCAAATGCCAAAGTTATGAAGTAATTAAAACCAAAATAGACTTTAAACCCTAATTAATTAAAACAAAAAATGTTTCATAATTGATTAACTATTGATTACTCCGTGAATTTCGCCTTCAGAAGGTATCCATTGTTTGGCTTTCATAACCCCCGAATGTCGAACCATCGAAGTACATTGTATGTTATCTTAATTACATCCATTAATAATACACCCAGCTGCCTATGATTAAAGATTGGTATATGTTTTGCAACCGTCAGGTAATAAATTTGACAGATTTTGGAATAATTACTCTATCAGTAGATTAATACAAAAATAGATAGACATTATTTTTTTCTATAAATAAAGGCATTTCAAGTTTCAAATCATTTTTCCATTAACATCTAAATTTTTTGTATTCAACATTGTAAGCTCATAGTTTTTTCTTCTCGTAGAAAGGTTAACTTCATCTTTCGAAAATCATGGCACCACGCAAAATAGGAAACAAGCAATATTTATCGAATGAAGAATGAAACCCAAATGCATATATAGTCTCAAGTATTTCTTAACAATTGAAAAACACCACCAAATCTTGGAAACAAGTTTATGACATTTTGGAGCACAAACTTTCTCTCTGTCTAGATGATTCAGTGGAAGAAGATGATGATACATTTTCAACTAAGCTTAGACATGTGGCGAAGTCTGAATTACATAAAGTTGTTTCTCGAACTAAACTTATGCCTTACACTCATATGATAAGCTAGGCCCTAGAACACATGGATATCCCAACAAGAAGCATCTTCAGTCGCGAGAAGACCCTCGTTGAATATTTTTTACCTGAGGATATTCAAGTAATGTATAAATCATCTTCTAAACCCAAATATACCTACAATTCATTGTTTATATTGAATTTTGAGGATAAGGAATGCACTAAATATGATAGAACCATCCATGATATAGTAAAAACCTGGTGGGGTAATCCAAGCAAGTTCAAATATGATACCCATGGTGTATATTATACAACATCTTGTGATGCTCATATCATGTATATCACCATGATTCTCTGTAGAATGTTGGATAGGAAATATCCTGTGCATTTTACTGTAGAATGGGTTTGGATAATCCATGAGGTTGTTGAGGGTTACACCTTTAATTGGGGAAAAATGTTATGAACAAATTTCGCCGAGGAAATTGTAGAATACAAGATTCTAAAATCTAAACAAGAACATTCCCCTATTTATATGCATGCATTCATTATGGATGAAAATTGTTTCAAGACTCCATTTCCTGTCATGAATTGGAGCTAAACGTGAACTAGCACTGAGCCCATAAATTTTTATCACTCTAAATTATGGGAGGAAAATTCAAAGGAATTATTCTATGAATTTTTTTATAATGTAGTAATCTCAATTCATGAAGCTATCTATGGAAAACCTCCCCCCAGAATTTCAGAAAACATCATTGGAAATTTGGGTGTTATCGCAGATTGGTATGTTGAGGAATTTTTTTCTTATATCAAAGTGTTTGGTTGTTATTTATCTCTGCATGCTCTTCCTAGATTCCTACCTGACATACTAGTTTTCAGAGAAGTACCTTATGAAACAGTCTCAAGACGAATAACTAAAGAATTTAAGGCGACACACAAGAGAGTGTGGCCAACCTTTCCGATAGAGGTTGGCGTTTTTTTGTTATTTGATTTTTGACATGCTGATGTTGAATATTGAACCATAGAAGATATCAAATTGGTTGATATTGAGTATAAAATGAATGATCCTCATAGGGTGGCTCAAAATCATCTATCTCAATTCAATATGAAAATATATATACATGAAGATTCCCCCTATGATGAAATTTTCATACGATGAAGTTGAAATCATATTTCAAAATTTTCGTCAAGATCAATAGTCAAGATCCCTGAATTTTCAAAAGAATAGAAGGAATAGTATTCCCAAGATATTGCAAGGAGAACAAAATCCAACTTCATAGGTGACATAATTGATAGAGCCCAAGAAACATAGATTTCCCTAGGACAAGGCTAAGGAATGGGAGAAGAGCTCAGGTACATTATCCAAAGATGAAATAATATCAGTACTAGGTAAAGATGAGAAAAAAATATTAGCATCATTTGAGTCTTTCATGAATCACAGGCATACTTTTCCTTTCTCATCACCAAATATTGAAACTCTAGTGAAAGATGGCACAAACCCATAAGGATCTATTTCACTCAGTTCTCCCATACCATAATTAAATCCTCTAGCAACAAGTTTTAAGTTACCTCGTTCAGAGATTATTAATATAGATGAACTCACACCTACTCAACTTGAATAAATGCCTCCATAAAATTTCTTTTTCTATAAGAAAAGGAAGGCTATCATAAGAAAGGAAACTCGACAGAAAGATGGAGTAATTACCAAAAAGAAGAAAATGATATATGATAGACATGGATAGAGTGACCCTGAATTTTCAAAAGAAGTTGTAGACTCATTGAGATCCTTTGCAAATGCTAACTAGTGTTCAATGGATAATCTCACAAAACAACTCGAACAAAAGAGTCTTTTGGTTGAACAATTTAATAATTATATGCAACAGATGGAAATGCCTGCCATAAATAAAATCAATTTCGATATAGAGAAAATCAAACATGGTTTTGAGCAACATATAAAGTAGTTAGAAGACAAACTGTAATTAAGTGTTCAAAATCAACACTTGAGAAATATTTTTCTTTCCTAGAGAGACAGGTTAATAGAAAAGTTGCAGTATCGAATAACTTTATTTGAGAAGACACAAATGGATATCACTGCATTTAAGAAGCAAGCATCTAAAATAAATGGAAAGTTAGAAAGTGTCCAACAATACCTCTACCAAAATATGGATATTATTCAAAGAAATTATCAAGTGATTAATAATTCCTTGAAGAATATTCATGAAAAGGAGAAGGAAGCCTATACAACTAGGTCCAAATTGCAAGCATTCATAGTATGGAGACAAAAAATCAATGTACCTAAGATTGCCCCTTTTTCATAGTATGAGGAGATAAAGGGAGAAATGGATTTAAAGGTCCGGGAAAAAAATCTTGTAGAAAGTAAGAAGGTGGCTAGAGAAGCAAAGTAATCTTGTATTAACAATCTCTTAGCTGTAAAGATGGAAATGGCTAAGTTTGATGGTAGTTTTATCTCTGATATACACTTGGACAAATAGAGATTGAAAGGAGAAAAGAGAATTCAAAGAAAAATAGAGAGTGTACAAAGTGATATCCAACAGGAAAATCATGTTGATTTACAAATGATAAATGATATGTTGGTAAAATCAAGATTGTAACATCAGGTTACAACACAGGTAGTGGTGAAAATTCAAGAGAAATTAGCTTTGGTACACAAAAAGGGTTTCTCATTTGAGTTGAATGAAAATTTCGAACCTTCCAAATTTGTTGCAGCATTAATGGAACTGCATGCTCAATTCAATGATCAGAAAAGACCAAGTATGTCCGCGAGCAAATAAAGGACAAGTGAAGTGTCAGCAAACCGAAGAAATCTTATCAAATTCAGAAAAAACATGCATTGTATCTTTTAGTTTTGATTATATTCTATTTTTTAGATAAAAGAATGTGGAATGTCTAATTACTTTTGGTTAAGAATTTTTTTTATAAATAAACAGATCTAAGATCTATTCAAGGCTTCTTCTTGCTGAGTGTAAAAGAGAACTCATTGAATATCAATAGAAAAGAGAAGACAAAGATTCCATGTCTCATTTTTCTTGAGTTATGTGATTTCCTTGTATTTCCATTTTCATTTTTCATTGTATTTCCATTTTCTTGATGACACTTGTGAGTGGAAACACACAATCAATGAGCATTGGGAAGATGGTGCTAAAACACCTTGTTTCAACAACAACTTCAGAGAATGATTTAAAAAAGACCAGGTAATTTATACAAACTATGGGTAAGCTCAAAAACTTAAACACAAAAATACTCATATACTCCAATCACTAACCCAAAAAATCACTCATCATGACATGAAGCCTCTACTATCCTAGAGGCTAGGTGTGCTTTATCATTGATTAGGATGACACTTGTGTGACCTACATGGAAACACACAAGCAATGAGCATTGGGAAAACATTGTTGAAACACCATGCTAAAACACCATGTTTTAGCACCAACTTGTGAGAATGATTTAAAAATGCCCAAGTAATTTAATAATTTATCCAAATTGTAGTTTGTGAGTAAGCTAAAAAATGCAACACAAAAATACTGATCTAGTCAAATTGTAAATCACTAAAAAATATCACTCATCATGACCTAAATCCTATGCTATCCTAGAGGCTGGGTGGGGTTGTAACATCCCTCTTTGGTGCACTGAGAGAGCGTATTCTTTGAGGACACTTGCTCACAAGTGATCCAGATTATTATGCTATTAAAACTTTTGATTTTGATTAAGAGGCGTTATGGGTTGATGACATGTTTTTTTACTGCATTGACATAGATAGGTGCTATTGACTCAGTTTACTGAGTGTGTAGGATTTTGGACCTCGAGGATGTAGAGGCATCGATGGAACCCCTTGGACTCTGAATCGAGTCAGGGAGTGTACCATTGGGGTTTGATTATTTTACTGTGATATTAGTGCATCTGATTAGATGATATGATATGGACATGTTCTTACATGATTTACTGATGATGCAGGTTGATGATAGCTTGCCGACCAGACTCACATGTGGAGTAAAGGGGTCACGCATGACTACCAGAGATGTTGAGGGAGAGATGTGGACAATAGCCCTGCCATAGCCTACTAGCACTCCAATCGTGTCTCGAACTGTAGGTTAACATTTACCTAGTTCGAGAGGACCCATGATGCCATGAGGGCAGACTACGACAATCGCTCATGATGAATCTAAGGGACGCGCAATAAGGTGGGGGCCTTATTCCTTAGAGGCCCTTAATCTCCCACAAGTTCACCTGGAAGAGTATTGACTCCAGGGGTTATTTATGTCTACCAAGTCAGTCAAGAGGCGAGTGGCACCCTTGGAGCACGTGGTGCGTCCTGAAGGGAACATTGCACAATAAAAATGGAGAGAGGCGAGTGGCACCCTTGGAGCACATAGTGTTTCCTGAAGGGCATGTTGCGCAAGGGAAAAGATGAGGCGAGTGGAACCCTTGGAGCACCTAGTACGTCCTGAAGGGCACATCACATTGTTGATGATAGAGGAATGAACCTAGATGGCCTTAGGATGAATAGCGTGTGAAGTATTTAAAAAAAAAACAATTTCCCTAATTAAATGTCGCCCAGTACAAAATTTAAGGTCTAAGTCTAAATTACGCTAGTGGTAAAATTTGGTCTATCTATAATAATAATAATAATAATAATAATAATAATAATAATAATAATAATAATAACAACAACTTAAATAATAATTATGATCTTCGTTAAATCTTGTAACACGAAGGGAGTAAGAAATTTAATTTATTCATAAAAAAAAAAACTGTTGAAATCAAATTTAAAAAGGGAATTAACTGTTTTATTATCTTTGATAATTTAAATTTATTTGAATTAAAAGATAAAAGGGAAAAAGGGTTAAATTCCACACCTTCCTTTTTGAATTCTGATTAAAAAGGGGAAAGAGGGAAAACAATTTTTTTTAGGAAACTAGGAAAAGAGGTAAACCTAAAAAGGGAAAAAGGGGAACATAGGGGAAAAAGCGGAAAGTCAAACTTAAAAAAGGTATCTACCATTTAAGAGCTTTCTACTTCAAACTGAACTAGCAATTTAATAATAGGGAAAGCAATTAAAACCTGTAAGAGAATTTGGGGACACCTAGGAGTGATTCTAGGAGTAACTCTAGGTGGGTGAGGGAAATAGAGATAATTAATTAATTAAAGAAATTAATTTATGGAGGAATGAAGGGGATGGGTGACACTTGTATGGAGAGGAATTTTTAGGAAGTTATTTTTAAAACTTTAATTAAATGATATTTTAGGAAAGAAAGGAAGTTCGAAACTCTATATAATGAGGGAAGGAGAAGGATGAAGGATGATCTTCTATTTGTGTAATGTTACGTTGCAGAAATATCTACTTGAATGACTTGTGGGAGTTGGGATACCCAGCTCGGTGAGGAGTGGTAGCTCGGCCTTGCGAGGCGAGCTGGGAGCTAGTCAAAATATATGGATAGTGAGTATGTGGCCCCTTTGCAGCTCAGTGGGCTAAGGGGGAAGAAGAGTACCCCTAGCATTGGTTGGGAGGTACTGGTGAAGTCTCGACGGTCGGCGAGGAGGAGTTACATGGAGCACACAGGATGTCATTCGATGTTAAGGTCCTAACCCGCACATAGGTAGATCAATGTATTCAGATGTAATAAAGGTCAATATTAATAAGACCTTTCAATAAAACAGAATAAAGTGGATGTAAGAAGACCTAATAGAAGCTTCCACTTCTAGAAGGATCTTCCTCTAGATGCTTCTCTTAATAGACATATTTAGTATAAATAAGGGTCGAGGGTATGAAAAACCCCAGCTTGAATATTATTGTAACAGAGCACTGCTCGATTGGAGGTTTCCCCCTCGAAGAGGCCTGTGAACATTGCTATCTGATTCAAAGTGTTATTTCTGTTGCTATTTCGTATATCATTTCTGTGTATTGTGAAGATTATGCTAGATATTTTACTGTTATTCTGTCATTTCTAGCATTTCATTTCTATTCTGTATATTTTATATATCTGGTATCTTGCAAGTGGTATCAGAGCACTTTCCTTGGCAGAAATTGTGGGTATTTTTTTTCTTCAGGGTAGAGACGTATTCCGACGTCTTTAAGCCACAGAGATCTGTCGTTACGCACATAAACCCGCGGTTGAGGGATTCATACACGTAGGAAATACAAGTGGTTCTTAAGCACACGTCTATTGGCCACCCTTGTAACCCCTGTTGGTACCCCTTCGAGTGGTAGCGCATCAGACAACACCTGTGTACGGACCGACCTAGATTTCCTGAAGCCCTCTGTAGATAAACCTAT
>ML784679.1:81915-95305 GCA_009831015.1 Picea engelmannii
GATGGACTGGCCGATTCCCAAAACATTAAAGAATCTTAGAGGATTTTTGGGTTTGACAGGTTACTACCGCAAGTTTGTTCGGAACTATGGAAGAATAGCAACACCTTTAACAACACTAACTAAGAAGGATGCATTTTCATGGAATCCAAAGGCAACTAAACATTTGAACAACTTAAAGAGGTGATGTGTAAAGCTCCTGTCTTGACCACTCCAAACTTTACAAAAACATTTATTATGGAATGTGATGCCTTGGGAAATGGAATTGGTGTTGTCCTAATGCAACAAGGAAGGCCCCTGGCTTTTGAAAGTCGACCACTCAAGGGAAAGGACTTACACAAACCCATTTATGAGAAAGAAATGATGGCAATGCTACATGCATTGAAGAAATGGCATCCTTACCTAATAGGTAGGCACTTCAAGGTCAAAACAGATCATGATAGTCTTAAATACTTCTTGGAACAAAGACTATCTTCAGAAGAACAAAAAAAATGGGTAACCAAGATATTGGGTTATGATTTTGAGGTCGTCTATAAAAAGGGGAAGAAAAATGTTGTGGTAGATGCACTCTCAAGAAAGGATGAATATGTTGATGCCTTTCTTTGTGCTATCTCGATCATCCAACCCGATTGGATAAAAGAAGCAAGGGATGAATGGAAGAATGACGAAAAAGTGTGGACTCTCATTGAAAGGTTGTAGTAGGATTCCGGTGCATCAGATACATTTACATGGAAAAATGATTCACTATGGTACAAAGATCACTTATATTTATGTAATAACTCCCAACTCAAACAAAAGGTACTATTGGAATTGCACACCTCTCCAGTAGGAGGGCACTCGGGATTTTTGAAAACCTACCATAGAGTCAAGAAGGATTTTTTTTGGGATGGCCTTAAAACTGATGTTCAAAGGTTTGTGGTAGAATGTTTGGTTTGCCAACAAAATAAGGTGGAAACAATTAAGACCCCAGGTCTTCTACAACCATTATCCATCCCAAGTCAGCGTTGGGAGGAGGTTTCCATGGATTTCATCATAGGATTACCAAAGTCTAAAGGAAAGAGTGTCATCATGGTGATTGTTGATAGAATGACCATGTACACACACTTTTGTGCACTCTCTCATCCATTCAAAGTTAGTACAGTTGCCACCACATTCATGGAGATAGTTCAAAAGCTACATTGTAGCCCAAAGATTATTGTAAGTGAGAGAGATCCCATCTTCACTGGACATTTTTGGACAGAATTATTTTCTTGTTTGGGTACTCAATTGGCTCATAGCTCATCCTATCATCCTCAATCTAATGGACAAACTGAGATAGTGAAAAAATGTCTGGAGGGATACCTTCGTTGCTTTGTCTCTTATAAACAAACACAATGGTTCAAATGGTTACCCTTGGTAGAATAGTGGTATAACACTTCCTTTCATACTACAACAAAAATGACACCATTCATGGCACTTTATGGATACCACCCTCCTTCCATCACTTCTTCTCTAAAATAAAAATCTAAGGTTCAAGCAGTGGAATATCACATCGAGAATCAACAAAAAGTTCTCCAAATCTTAAAATACAACCTGACCATGGCACAAAATCTCATGAAACAACAAGCAGATCAACATTGCAGTGAAAGAAGTTTTGAAGTAGGGGATTGGGTATTTTAAAGACTAAAACCATACAAACAGATGTCTTTCAAGCAAGCCAAGAAGGATAATAAATTATCACCAAAGTACTATGGCCCTTATAAGGTGTTGCAAAAGATTGGTACTATGGCATAGAAATTGGTGCTGCCTGCATCTTCATGAGTACACCCAGTTTTCCATGTTTCATGCTTAAAGAAGGTTATAGGTGACAAGATCCCAGTTCAAACTATATTTCCAAAAATTGACAAGGAAAAATCATATTGGAGCCTAAATCCATCACTGACACAAGAATTCACCAACTGAGGAATAGATCCATTTCAGATTATCTCATTAAATGGAGGAAACTATCGGCTGAAGATTCCACTTGGGAAGATGAGTCTTATATACAAAAGCATCTAGAGTTACTCAAGCATTGCATACAAAACTTGTCTCAAGGGGAGGGGCATGTTAAGCCCTAATATTGTCTCATTACCCCTTAATTGGGGCATATTAGATTAGTAATGCTATTTTATTTATGTCATCTTTAGGCCATTAGTTGTAATTATACATCCTAGTCTCCTATATATACCAAGGAGATATTTTCATTTTGAATCATCTTGTACTTGAAAATTTAAGTGGGGTAAAAGGAGGTTGCCCCCTCGAAGAGGCTTATTATATGAAATTCTCTCTTTTTCAAGACGTTGAGTACTTTTTCTGAGGATTTTCTATGCTATATTGATATTTGGTTCTTAACATGGTAAAGGAGTTCGAGTTTGGCCTTATTGTTAGAATTCAACTTCTACTTTGGTTACCAGTATTACTAGACCGAAGAAAGTGTGTTGGACGTGTGGGGAGCCACACTACCAGTGCGACTGCCCGGTGGAGAGGACTAGAGCGTCTGGATCAGCTCGGCCCACTACTATGGGAGATATGGGCAAGGCCCATCAGATTCATGTAGCAGTGAATAACCGTTAGGTAGAGCATCAGTCGACTATGCTTAAGATGACAGGTACCGTCACTGACCAGACCCTTAGTATTTTGATAGATCCCAGTGCTACCAAGAGTTTCATTTATGGTGCAGCTCTAGAAAAGATTAAGGTAAAGGTAGTCGAATAGGACGAGTTTAGCTTTGTAGAGATGGCTTTGGGAGACAAACAGAAGGTTGGAGGAAGGGTTACAAGATTTACTCTTAACCTGTGAGAGTTTTTCATGAGGTCCACCCTGTATGTCACGATCTTAGGATCTTATGACGTCGTGATTGGTATGGACTGGTTGGAATCGCATGAGGTGATACTCAACTATAAGATGAAATGATTGAACTTGGTCGATGATGAGGGATGGAGACGCGTGATTGTAGGTTGGAACCAGGGAGTCTGCCTAAGGTTCATCTCTTCCTTGCAACTTCGAAAGAGCATGCACAAGGGGTGAAAGATTTATGCGATCCTTGTGTTAAACGAGAAGGGAGTAGTGAAAGGTCTAGAACACCTTCCAGTGGTGAGAGTGTTTATGGACGTATTTCCAGAGGAGTTACCTGGGATGCTGCGAGAGAGGGAATTGGAATTTACTATATTCCTATAACTAGGAACTGAACCGATAGTGAGAATGCCTTATCAGATGTCGACCCTGGAATTACAAGAGTTAAGAATGAAACTAAAAGAATTGTTGGACCTGGGACTGATACATCCTAGTGTGTTACCGTGGGGTGCACCTGTTATTCTCATGCGAAAGAAGGATGGTTCGTGGAGGCTCTGCATTGACTACTGTCAATTGAAAAAGTCCACGATCAAGAATCAATATCCATTGTTGAGGATTGATGATCTGTTCGATCAAATGAAGGGCATGACGGTGTTCTCAACAATCGATTTGCGATCAGGGTATCACCAGTTATGGATTATCGAATATGATGTCCCTAAGACCGCCTTTAAGATGAGGTTTGGACATTATGAGTTTAATATTTTACCATTTGGACTAACAAACGCCCCAGGGGTATTTACGATTTTGATGAATGGGGTGTTCCGAGAGTAGTTGGACAAGTTCGTCCAAGTATTCATTGACAATATTTTGATTTACTCTCGGACGATGGAGGAGCATGAAGAGCACTTGCGCTTGGTACTACAGTGTCTGCGAGAGCATAAATTGTATGGGAAGTTATCCAAATGCTCATTTTATCAATCAAAGATCCACTACTTAGGGAACGTCATCTCTGGTGAAGGTATCATTGTCGATCCAACAAAGGTTGAGGCCATTATGGAATGGCCTGCACTGACGAATGTCCCAGAAGTGTGTAGATTCATAGGTTTAGTAGGATACTATCGACAGTTCATCGAGGTGTTTTCGAAGATAGCAAATCCGATTACGAAATTAGAAAATAAAAACAAGAAGTTTGTTTGGACCAAGAAATGCATGGAAGCATTTCGGAGGCTCAAGGAGTTGTTGACAATAGCACTAATACTAAAGGTCCCAGACATGGATGCAGACTTCTTGGTATGCATTGACACATCCAAGGAAGGCTTAGGCGGAGTCTTGATGAAAGATGGATGAGTGATCGCTTACATTTCAAGGAAATTGAGAAGGCATGAGTAGAACTACGCAATGCATGATTTGGAATTATTATCCATCGTATATGCCTTGAAGGTTTAGAGACACTACCTTGTTGGACAAAAATTTGAAATAAAGACTGACCACTATGGACTACAACACATCTTTAAGCAAAGCGACTTGAATGTGTGACAATGGATTTGGTCAGAATTTCTTAGTGAGTACGACTTCGAGATTACTTACATAAAAGGAATAGTGGACTGAGTGGTGGATGCATTGAGTCAAAGACCATGCATCTTTTCAATGCTGCCTCTTTAGACAAATCTACATAAAAATATTCTAACTTTATAGCGTGACGATGACTGGTACAAGGAGGTTGAGGGTTTTATTAGAAAAAACACAATGATGGTACCACGATTTGAAGGATTTTGTTTTGATAGCGATGGGTATTGAGGTTTAAAAATTGGATCTACGTACCGCTAAACGACGAGTTGAGGATGTTGATCCTAAGTGAGGCTCATAGAGAAGTTTACATGGCTCACCCGAGAGTCACGAAGATGAGGGCAGACCTTAAACCCTTATTCTTCTAGAAGGGAATGAAGGCATACATAGTCAGCTATGTGGCCAGATGTCTAGAATATTAACAGGTAAAGGCTGAACATAGACACCCAATAGGATTACTACAACCACATGTTATTCTGGAATTGAAATGGGAGGTTATTTCGATGGATTTTATTGTTGGATTTCCACTGAAGGCAAGGAGACATGACTCGATTTTCGTAGTAGTAGACACTCTAATGAAGAGTGCTCACTTTGATCATGTGCGTACGATGTATCAGGCACCTGACATAGCTAGAGTTTTCATCAGTGAGATTGTGAGGATGCATGGTGTGCCTAAGAGGATTATATCCGATTGAGGATCAATGTTTACTGGACAACTTTGGACGAGTTTCCAAGAGGCCTTGGTAGCCGAACTTACCTTTAGTATTGTGTATCACCCGGAGACTGACAGAGAGACTGAACGAATGAACCAAACCTTGGAGGACATGTTGCGCATGTACATGATGGACCAACAAAGGCATTGGGAAGAATTCTTGCCACTAGTGGAGGTTGCTTACAACAACAACTACTAGAGCACCATTAAGATGGTGCCTTTTGAGTTTCTTTACGGGCAACCATGTTAGACGCCTTTGAGTTGGGATTGGCTAGAGGATAGGGTCTTGGTGGGACTAGAAGCAATCCAAGAAATGGAAGAGAAAATGCAAACAATAAGACAAAGGATTAAAGAAGGGCAGGATCAACATAAAAGTTATGACGATGCACACCATGTCGACCATTTTTACGAGGTCAGCAATCGAGTCTTCTTGCAGGTTAAACTGCGTAAGAGTTTGATCAAGTTTGGAAAGGGAGCTAAACTCTCTCCTAGGTTCATGGGACCTTTGAAGATTGTAGAGAGAAAGGGACCTGTGGCCTAGCGACTAGCCTTGCCTAATTCTTTGAGGTGCATGCACGATGTTTTTCATGTATCTGTTTTGAGACATTATATTAGTGATCCTACACATGTTATTGACATGAGTTCCTTGCAGGTGTCGGATGATGGAGTGCTCACGGTCGAGCCAATCCGCATCTTGGATCATCACATTCGACAACTACGGTGTCGAATGATAGAGTAGGTCAAGGTCCTGTTGGACAATTATAGTCCTCACTTGGTGACCTGGGAGGATGCATATGATATGTGCCAACAATTTCCATTTTTGTTTGATAGATAGGCATATGATACTGTGATACACTTTATTTCATCATTTATACTGTGAAACTTCAGGATGAATTTTAGACCAAGAGGGGGTGTATGTAACATCCCGCTTTGGCACACTAAGCGAACTTATTCTTTGAGGACACTTGCTCGCAAGTGATCCAGATTATTATGCTATTAAAACTTTTGATTTTGATTAAAAGGAATTATGGGTTGATGACATGTTGTTTTACTGCATTGACATAGACAAGTGCTATTGAATCAATTTACTGATTGTGTAGGATTTTGGACCTCAAGGATGTAGAGGCATCGATGGAACCCCTTGGACTCCAGATCGATTCAGGGAGTGTACCATTGGGGTTTGATTGTTTTACTGTGATATTAGTGCATCTGATTAGATGATATGATATGGATATGTTTTGACATGATTTATTGATGAGGTAGGCTAATGATAGCTTGTCGACCAGACTCACACGTGGAGTAAAGGGGTCACACACGACTACCAGAGATGTTGAGGGAGAGGTGTGGACAGTAGCCCTGCCACATCCTACTAGCACTCCCGTCGTGGCTCAAACTATAGGCTAACATTTACCTAGTTCGAGAGGACCCACAATGCCATGAGGGCAGACTGCAACAGTCGCTCACGATGATACTAAAGGGCACACAATAAGGCAGGGGCCTTATTCCTTAGAGGCCCTTAGTCTCCCACAAGTTCACCTAGCAGAGTATTGACTCTAGGGGTTATTGATGTCTACCAAGTCATTCAAGACATGAGTAGCACCCTTGGAGCACTTGGTGCATCCTGAAGGGCACATCACATGAGAAAAATGGAGAGAGGCAAGTGGCACCCTTGGAGCACGCAATGTGTCCTGAAGGGCATGTCACGCAAGGGAACAAATGAGGCAAGTGGCAGCCTTGGAGCACCTAGTGCATCCTAAAGGGCATGTTGCACTGTTGATGATAGAGGAATGAACCTAGATGGCCTTAGGATGAATAGTGTGTTAAGTATTTTTTTAAAAAACAATTTCCCCAATTAAATGTCCCCTAGTACACAATTTAAGGTCTAAGTCTAAATTACGCTGGTGGTAAAATTTTGTCTATCTATAAAAATAATAATAAAAATAAAAAAAATAAAAAAAACTTAAATAATAATTATGATCTTCATTAAATCTTGTAACACGAAGGGAGTAAGAAATTTAATTTATTCATAAAAAAAAAAAAAAAAACTGTTTAAATAAAATAAAAAAAGGGAATTAACTGTTTTATTATCTTTGATAATTTAAATTTATTTTAATTAAAAGATAAAAGGGAAAAAGAGTTAAATTCCACACCTACCTTTTTGAATTCTAATTAAAAAGGGGAAAGAGGGAAAATCGAAAATTTTAGGAAACTAGGAAAATAGGTAAACCTAAAAAGGGAAAAAGGGGAACATAAGGGAAAAAGTGGAAAGTCAAACTTAGAAAAAGTATCTACCATTTAAGAGCTTTCTAATTTAAACTGAAATAACAATTTAATAATAGGGAATGCCATTAAAACCTGTAAGAGAATTTGGGGACACCTAGGAGTGATTCTAGGAGTAACTCTAGGTGGGTGAGGGAAATACAGATAATTAATTAATTAAAGAAATTAATTTATGGAGGAATGAAGGGGATGGGGGACACTTGTATGGAGAGGAATTTTTAGGAAGTTATTTTTTAAACTTTAATTAAATGAGATTTTAGGAAAGAAAGGAAGTTCGAAACTCTATATAATGAAGGAAGGAGAAGGATGAAGGATGATCCTCTATTTGCATAATGTTACGTTGTAGAAATATCTACTTGATTGATTTAACTTGTGGGAGTTGGGATACCCAGCTCGGTGAGGAGTGGTAGCTTGGCCTTGTGAGGCGAGCTGGGAGCTAGTCGAAATCTATGGATAGTGAATGTGTGGCCCCTTTGCGGCTTGGGGGGCTAAGGGGGAAGAAGAGTACCCCTAGCATTGGTTGGGAGGTACTGGTGAAGTCTCGACGGTCGGCGAGCGGGAGTTGCACGGAGCACGTGGGATGTCATTCGGAGCGGGTGAATAGGAAACGGTACACTTTCTTCATTTTGTGTGGTAAATTGTTTTAGAATTTATGCTTGAATCTGCATTTTTACTTGGGTAAGTGAACCGATTGTCTAGATGGTTTTCTAAATTTTTCTTAGCCTCGCTCGATGATAGATTGAATCCCATGGCTTCATTTCCCTGCACGTCTTGACCACCTTGCTATGTTGATTGTGACCTTCGTGGTTGTTTAGCCTTCATTCCTAGCTCACCAGTCCTCGCCTGAGCAGTCGGCCAGGAGCCTGATCTACGGTGGTAGCCTTAGCGTTAAAAGACCTATGGATCTCAACGACTTACTTTTCTGTGCGAGGATGATGAGTGAATGATGAACCTATTAGCCATCTACCCTTGATGTTTTTCCCTGGATGATTGTTGATTCCTCCATCTGGCAATGATCTCTGTGTGTGGATTATCTAGTGGCCTGGTTGGTTTTCTCTATGCCTTGACTAATAGAACCCCTATAATCATTCCATGACCCTTCCCATTGGATCCTTTCGGTTCTCTTACTATTGTCTGCATTGTGGTATTGGTATTCTGGCAATGGAAAACGAGTTGATTCATGTCTGCATTTGTATTTGCATTCTGGCAATGGAAAAATGAGTTGATTCATGTCTTCATTTTTGTATTGGTATTCTGGCAATGGAAAATGATTTGATTCATGTCTCTATTTGTATTTTCATTCTAGCAATGGGAAAAAGAGTTGATTCATGTCTACATTTTTGTATTGATATTCTAGCAATGGAAAATGAGTTGATTCATGTCTGCATTTTTGGATTGGTATTCTCGCAATGGAAAAACAATTAAACTCTATGTCTGCATTTTACATTTGGTACCTTGGTAAGAAAGACAAAAACGTTTTTGTGTTCCTATATGCATTGGCATTGGCATCCTAGTAGTGAAAAGGGGAAACCTCGGTTTATTCATCCCTCTCAAGTTTGCATTTTGTTTTTATTCTTTTTGGGCGATTTTCCCCTTGAAGAAGACTACGTCTTGCACTTCAGATTTTTTGTTTGATTACCTTTGTTTCCTGGCAATTTCACCCCTCTCAAGTTTGCATTTCATTTTTACTTTTGGTGCAATTTTCCCCTTCAAGAAGACTATGTTTTACAAAAAAAACATTTACTGCTAATTGATGCTTTGTGGCCTGGTGGTTTGCAAATTAATTGTGATTGTGTTTACTGCCTTAAAGACTTCGTTTTTCCATTAAAAGGGTAGCCTGCATCTTGTCGATATATAGCACAATGATTTTCCTTTTAAAAACATGATTGACTTGTTGTAATTACCCACGATTTTTCCTTTAGAATGTTGTCGGTGCTTGCTATAATTACCCATGATTTTTCCTTTAGAATGTTGCCAGACCTTGGTGAAATTGACCAAGATTTTTTCCTTTAAATTGTTGAATTTGTTTGGTAGATTGGCCTCAAAGTTGCCTTGATGTTGACATAGTGTGTTGTTGAATGACCACGAGTTGGTCCTTCTTCAATTGTACTGTCCCTTTTATTCTCCTTCTCCTTCAGTGTATACCCAACATTCTCACTACCACACTTTAATTGCCACAACGATGTTACTCACCATGTAATTACCAAGTTAAATTGCAATGATAACTGCTATTGTAATGCCTTATCAATTGCCAGAACAATTGCTACAACAATGTTAATGGTCATTAGTTTCCCTTTTTACTCTAATTGCCAAGTTAATTGAAATATTAAATGCTATATTATTGCCTTATTAATTGCCAGGATAATTGCTACAGCGATGTCTTTGGTCCAATAATTGACATGTTAATTACTACCCTGAGTCAATGGTCAGCCGATTCATTCTTATTCATTAAATGCCACAGTGAGTTAAATGGTTAATAGTTAGGTAAATTGCTTTGTTATTGTGCTATTAATTGTTATCTTAACAGTCAGGTGAATTGCCTTATTATTGATATATCAATTGCATGTTAACTAACACGTTAAATGCCTTGTTATTGATATATTACTTGTTATGACAACAATTATGTAAGTTATCTTGTTATTGCTAAATTAATTGTTATGTTATTCATTATGTTAATTGCCTTGTTAACTACTATATAAATTGTTACATAATTTCTATGTTAATTGCCTTGATAAAATGCTACAACATTGTTAATAGTAAGTAGTTTCCTTCTCAATGATAGTAGACAACTAGCATTGTTAGTTCAGTTAGTATAACTAGACTACATGTTGGGATTTAATTTTTCATAAGCATTATAATGATAGCACTCTACCTTAAGATTGTTAATGTTGTTATTTAAGTTATTGACTAGTTGTAACTTAGATGTGCCCCGTCTAGAATGGAAACTCATGTTAAAATAGATTTTAATCATTGAGTAGTTAGATTGGGTGATTGGTTGGGTCATGGACAATGTCATAATTTTTGGCTTGTCTCATCCCTTGTCTTCGTTATGGCGCTTCATCGACCTATTGTTGGGGTATGGGTGTGGTTTCTTCTCAGTATTCAGTTCCTACCATGTTGGATTTATCTAGATCCCTTGGTCTAGATAGGATGTGTTGTGCCAAGGTTATTGATAAATCTATCACCTAGGAATGACAATATTCCTGACGAGGGGATCATGGCGCACCTTGGGGGGATAGTGGTGAACGAGATCTTGGTTGGAGTAGGTGCCTTGGTGTGAGTGTTGTCGAGTGTGCATTTTTCTTTTGGAACAAGGGTCGAATTCCTTCAGGCGTTCTAGGTCTGCGTGCCTTGAGGTTCTAGTCCTTATTCATATAGGCCATGATGTCGGGATGGGGGTGTTTTCCCTTAGCTTATAGGCGTGGTCATGCTTGCGTCGGAAGGGTAGTCGTCCACCTTGTTATTTTGCGCATGTTTGTCAGTTGTCTTGAGCTAGTGTGTGGTGTCATAATAACTTGTTGCCTGGACCGTGTGCTAGCGTTAGTCATCAATGGTGTGATTAATCTGTTTTCATTGTCACCTTCTTCCCTCTTAAATCCTAAAACAAAATATTTGAAAACAAAAAAGAACTGCTTCACTTGTTGTCATAATGATGGGGTCATTACAGGGGTTGTCGGCTCTATCATTGAACATGATGACACATGTGTGACATGCGTGGAAACACACAAGAAATTAACATTGGGAAAATGGTGTTGAAAGATTGTGTTGAAAACCCATGTTTTAGCACCATCTTGTGAGAATTATTTAAAAACACCCAGGTGATTAATCTAAATAGTGGGGAAGCTCAAAAACTTAAAAATGTTACACAAAACTACTAATATACTCCAATCAGTAACCCAAAAAATCATTCATCATGACCTAAATCCTCTGTTATCCTAGAGTCTAGGTGGGTTGTATCACTAATCAGGATAATCCCTACTAGCATATGCACTTAATGAATGCCCAAAACCACTTTTCTACTAGCGGAGCGGAGAACCATGAGCCCATAAATGATAAGATATTTAGATTATTCCTACACAGTCGTGAAAAATTTCAAAAGTTGAAGAGAGGGATCATAATCTACTTATGACTTACCCGATATCAAGATTCAGCGTGTTGCAAGGGCCAGTATAAAAACCATAAATGTTGACACAAAGCAACCGAGAATATGGAAAAAACTTGATGATTTCTCCTCCTGTAATTTGAAATTTTGACAATAGAAATTCGAGTTGGAACTTGGCTTTTGAATATTTCAAGATAGATGTGGTTGAATATTTCAAGTTGAACCACTTGGATCTATTAATACTGTGAATCACCATAAAATTGGGGAAAATGTTTCTGAAACCCACAACCAAATTCATGTAAAAACTCCAAATCGGGGGCATCCTCTGTAAAACTAAAAAATCCAAATAGATGGGAGAAAAAAACCGAAGGCCAATGGCCATTCCCAAATCGAGGCAAATCATGTCCTTGGCCTTGTAAAAAAACTAAAATTGTGGGTGAAAACCACGGAATATCGATGGCTACTCCCAGAAATTGAGCGAAAGGGAGGATGACCGCCATTTTTCCAAGGCAAAAATGTAATTATTATTTAAATTTCGACCTCCATTTTTGGGCTAAATATATAATTAATATTGTCTTAAAAATGAAAAGTGGGGCAAATTGGGATTAATATGGGTTTTGTTTTAATATATAAACTTCACCCTACCAAAATTTGAAGGGGCGAGATTTCGTCCATGGGCGAAATTTCACCCCTAAAATTTTCTATGAAGTTAAAGGTGTCATAAGTTTGTTTGGAGTCTTCTTCACTTTATTACAAGCACATTCCTAGTCTCAAGGAGGAATTTAAGGGTCTTTCTCATTTTTGTCCTTGAGTAGTTATTGGATCCAAAATTTATGGATCTTTCCTTTTTGGATTATGGAGTTAGGAAAAATTATTTAAACATGTTTATTGGGACAGATGAAAAAAAGGATTTGGGAGGCCATTTGAAGCTCTTTTTGAGATCTCTCAGAGGACATAATCAAGCAATCATGGTTCTAATTTGTAATCCCCTCAATTAGGAAAGTTTATCCCCTTAATGGGAGAGTATGTGATCCCCTACATTGGGAGAATTATGCCCCCCATTGGGAGAGTCTTGTTGCCCCTTCATTCGGGAGAAGATGCATCCCTTTTTTGTAAAGGAGAATCGGCCCCGCATTAGGAGAAGAAATGAATCGATTCATATTCCAGTGGATCTAGAGATGTAGTGATACTGGTGAACTCCATTAACAATGGTGATATCTTGTTACGTGTTGTTCTTTCATCTCATGCTTCCTTATGCATGATTTATTTCTGCAGTTATGTTTTATTAAATTGATCAAGTAATGGATTATGAGACAAAAAACATATTTCACCAAGTTATATTCAATTTGGATTCAAGTATTCATAAACACTTCAGTTTCACTTTTAATGCAGTCAAGTTCAATTAAAATGATATTAAATCTGGCCTTATCAAGTGGCCTAGAACCAAGTAAGGATTGGTATCAGTGTCACCCTAGATTCATATCAGCATGGGTGGTCATATATTAGATATTATATCTTCTTTATTTGACTCTTCAACATGTGGTTCTTTTGATTCGCTTATCTCATTTTCTTTGTAGTCGTTTTATGCTCTTCCTAGGAATTTTCTTCATGTGATTATGTAGACTTTAATTTATTTTCAACATTAGAATCTTCATATAATGTATTAATATGTAATGCAATTATTTTCTCTGCAAGGACTTCTTTAGGTTCCCCCTTGGGCCCTTATTTCTTAGTAAGATAAATATTCTGCAATGTAATTTTCTTTTTCTTGTACCAAACTTTCAAAAACTTCTTTTTCACATTAATATTAACTATACCAACATAGTCCATCCAAGTATATCACAAATAAATATCCATATGATCCATATATATATATATATATATATATATATATATATATATATATATATATATATATATAT
>ML784679.1:95355-121594 GCA_009831015.1 Picea engelmannii
ATATATATATATATATATATATATATATATATATATATATATATATATATATATATATATATATATATATATATATATATATATATATATATATATAGAGAGAGAGAGAGAGAGAGAGAGAGAGAGAGAGAGAGAGAGAGAGAAAGAAAATTTGAATGCAATACATATGTATCCATGGTAAGCTTCAAATCTATAAAACAATTGAACTTTTTCACCCTCAACTTGTGTTATTTGAATATTCATTGTGGGAACTAGAAATATTTTATCCAAGTTACATTCATGAGATTATTCTTGATACTAATGTTTATAGAAATATTAATATTTTTGTGTTGAATACATCCATGAAACTATGATATAAATGTTTTGCATGAAAACAAACCCTTGGTGATCTCTTTAGCCAACTTACCAACATGATACCACATGTCCATAAACAAAATTCCATATTCACCATCTGAAAGTCCCTTCACCTTGTCATAGTTAAGAAAACTCATAGGATGGCTACATCACCTTTTAATTGAAGAGGAAGATCTATTTTCCAAAAAAATACCAATAAGTAATTTATCTCTTTTATTTATTCTTCAATACTATGAAAATATTGCTTGTCAAAACCCAAAAACAGAACTACGGTTTTAAAGAAAATCACTTACTTTTCAATGGATTTCCTTTGTGTAAATCGGGTTTAAGGTGGTTAATTTAAAATGATCATAACTTTGCCTATATTTAACTCATTGTATATTATGACCTCAATTTTCATTTCACATATACTAGCATTGTTATATCTAAGAGCTCTATAAAATGATACATAATATTCAAGCTCTGCAACTATCTAAGAAAAAACCCTAAAAAATACTAATTTTAAATCAATGATAACTCCACTTCCTAGACTCCAATTTGGACGATTGTTTATTTGAAATAAAGTGTTGTTTAGAGAGGAAACTAAAAGTATAGTTTGTTTCCTAGGATTAGACACAAAATGTTTCATAAATTCACCTAATTTCTTCCATCCTTTTTCTCCTTTAAAAACATGCAAAAAGAAAAAAAAATCTCTCCCACTTTGTGCCCATGAAAGATATATTATACTACATGTAGGTGTATAGCCTTCGTTCTTAGCTTCTCTATGCATCTTGCAGAATTAGGTGGTGCCATGTGGAAGATACGATATCCTATCGCACAATGACACGTAGTGATGATGTGGATGTTGACTCATGTTGACTGGGTGATTATGAGGATGCCACTAGACCTTTACTAGGAATGAGGTGGACTATGATTAGGGAGTCAAAATTTTAATTACTCATTAATTTTATGAGGAGTCGAGCTACAAGACTCCATAGTCTTCCTTTGATTCTCACTAAGTGTATATTAAATTTTTCAATATATACACTAAATACTCTTAAAATACCATGCATGTGGGATAAAAAATTTAAATAAAAGTTTAAATTTAATGAAGTAGGTCGGAATTCAATCTAAGGGCCGACATTTTCCTATCAAACTTCATTGACTATGGCCGAGTCACGATTTTATAAAGGATATATATTTCATTCACGACCTCTGTTTGCAACAAAAATTATACCATTGGAAAGGTATTTTGATGAAGAAGATAATGGGAAATGAATTGAGAGCTGAAATTTGTCAAATTTGTCTGAAAAATTAAAGTATCATTCAATAACATTTTTATGCTTTGCTGATAAATTTGTTCAATACCTCGACTTCACGAGGTCATATATTGATATCTAGGACTCGAATTTGGAAAACAATGTATATTTTTGGAAATATAAGAAGATGGAGATCAAATATAAATTGGTTTCAATGGCTGAAAGGTTGATTATCCTATCCGTTAAATTAAATTATAGTCCTTTTAAAAAGGGAAATTAACTAAATTTTGAAAATAAAGTTTAATTTAAAACTTTTATTTAAAATAGAAAGCGACCCATTTTAAAAATATGTATATTAATGATTTAAGTTCATTAATGAGGACTTAATGAGGAATTAATTAAATAGGACACTTCAAGAACAAAATTGTATGGGAATTTAAGAAGAAAAAACCCTAACTACTCAAGTAGTTAGAAGAATTGGCTTTAAAACAAAAGAAAGGCATCATCAAAGTGCAAGAATAAGAATTATCAGAGGGGAATGGAATAATATCAGAGGAAGAATAAGGTACAACCATGAATAGACAACAAAGTTTCTGATCAAATAAAATATATCTCCATGTTCTCCACTCTTTATATGCTTCTACACCATTTCTCATAGCTTTGTGCTTGAGTCTTTGAATTGGTCACAAGGCTAAGTTCTTGAGTGTTATTCTTGTATTCTTCCAAAATATTTTTCTTGTATTATCATGGAGTATTTACATCCATATACATGATTGCCAAAAATTTTGTAATGAAGACAATATTTCATGAATAAACTAAAGAAAGAATTGCTTTGGGGTTAATTTCGACCATATCTTGTAATTTTGAGTCTTAAGTATGAGGTATTTTAGATTGACCTATAAAATCCTCTTTCAATATTCATAGTAGTACTCTTTTAAAATTATTTCACATGATCAAATTATTCTCTCCTATTTCTTGTGAAGAAGACATGTATGCATTTATATATGATTCAGAAGATTGTGTATGTCATATTTATCATGAAGAAATTCTGATGTTGAAGCCCTCCTTCAATATTTTATTATTAAGAGACTTATTTCTTTAGATAAATATTATATAAGGTTATTGAATACCATATCATTTCATAAATTCAAAAAATAAATACCTACGGTTTTCTTCCTAAGCATTCTCCTAATCCAAGATATTCTAGTTATATATTTTAGTCAAAGAGGAGTACCACCTCTTTAAAGATGTAGGAGGATTTATATCCTCCTGAGATTGTCGTTTCGATCATGATTGATTCAAGCATCAACATTTTTGGCGACTCCACTAGGGACACATTTATTTTCAAGATATTTGAGGCCCTTCTTCAGATCAGATTGACGAACAAAAAATATCCATGGCTCAAAGTTTTGAAAATAAGATTCAAGAAAATTGGTGTTTGTTCTAAATGCAAGGGATTCATAAAATGATTATTGAAAGATTTCACACATTTTTTTATAATTTCAAAAACACCCGAGAATCATCGGAGATTTGGGAGAATGAACTCCCTGGAAAATCCATTGGAAAGTCTCAAAATGAAATATTTCATCAATGTCATGATGATCCTTTAAATTATTCATCAATCCCATCAGAGGTTTCAAGAGATGCATCAAAAGGAACAACCTCCCAAAGAAGAACATGACTACATAGAGTCCCTTTAAATCTACCAGAAGAAATGTTTCGGATGCCCAATATTTGTATGGAAATTTTTTCTACATTCTTTGGGAATACTTTGGAGAATGCAGAGAAACATTTGTTTAGATTCCATTGTGCACGTGAAATTTTCAATCTCACTAAAGAAAATGTTACATGTATATTATTCTTCCAAACTATGTGTGGGAGTGATCTTGAATGGTATAGTTCATTGCTACTAGGTACCATTACCAATTGGGAGATATTAGAAGATTTATTTGTTGAAATTTTTTCCCATCTACCCTCTCCCATATGGACACAATATAATGAAATGATTAATTTTAAGGAAGAATCTAATCAAGGATTGGATGAATTTTCTCACCCAAGTCATGTTGATAAAGATGAAAATTCCAATTTGCAAAAATAAAACGTTGTCCTTTCATATAATCCATATGAATATCTTTAAAGAAGAAAATTTGAGAATGAAATCAAAGAGCCTCCACCAAATACACGTGAATATTTCATCCTTGCAAGAGAAGATTAAAATTTTCAAGAGAACTTGGAACAAGAGGAATTGGTTAAAGAATTGAACCTTGAGAAGAATGATGAGAAATATTACCTTTACAAGAAGAGTTGGTTAAAGAATTTAATCTTGATAAGAATGATGAGAAAGATTACCTTTACAAGAAAGAATAGTCTTTTCATGATATTATTGATGAATCAAGAACCTTGTAACTAGTTGGAGATAATAAAAAATATGAATGTATTCTTGCGTTGAAAAATCCTGAGCTAATCAAATACAACAGTATTCTGAAGAAACCAAGAATCGATTTCATTGAAATATGGTTCTAGAGCATTGTTGGACAAACAATGCAATAAATTTTTCATTACATTTGGTTCAATATTTTCCCTTCTCCCCTCCTCCCCTTTCAATACTTAACTATTTTCTATGTTATACTCAAATCTGTTACTACATTTTCCACACTTAATCTTTTTTCCTTATTCCCCTTCCATACTTAGCTATTTCATCATTCACATTCATTTTCCATTTTTCTTTATTTTCCCATTTCTTTTTATTTTTCCTTTCTATTTTCATTATCTCAGTTTCCATTTATTTGTCTTATTTTCCTTTTCCCTTTTTCCTTTCCTAGTTTCACATAATTCCTTTTTATTTTCCATATACTTATTTTTATATTCCATATTTTCCATATTTCTTTCAATTTTTCACGTAATCCATTATATATCTTCTTAGTCAATTTCATGAGTTACGTCAGATTCAGAATTGCGAACTCATATTTGATGTTCACTACCCTTATAATGCACCTTTGACTTCCGCTACCCTCATAATGCACCTGCACTTATAATTTTCACAACTCTTTTTACTACCCTTTATTGTGTAAATATTCCAACACTTAGTCAATTTCAAACTTTTGGACTTGCGGAATCATATTTGATGTTCATATTATCTACTTTTTAAGTCCTATAATGTATGTTTTCCAATTCTCCACACTTAAATTTTTTCACAACCTTTTACCATTAATTATCGCCCTACCTACCTCTGTGTTCACGTAACCTTGCCTATTCTCCATATTATTTTAATAATATTTCTCTCATCCTAAGTTCCATGGGAATATATCCAAGTGACACATGGTAGACATATGGTAGACATATTGCAGCTAAGCATTGGTGACACATGGAAACAAGTAAAATCATGACACGTGACAACAAATCATGTGGTGACATGTGGTAGATATGATATCCTATCACACATGGAAACGTGGTGATGATGTGGATGTTGACTCATGATGACTGGGTGATTGTGAGTATGCCACTGGGATTTTACTGGGCATGAGGTGGACTATGATTGGGTATTCAAAATTTTAATTATTCATTAATTTTATGAGGAATCGAGCTATAAGTGTCCATAGTCTTCCTTAGATTCTTAAGTGTATATTAAATTTTTTAATATATGCAATAAATACTCTTAAAATACCATGCATGTGGGATAACAATTTTAAATAAAAGTCAAAATATAATAAAGGGAGACGAAATTAAATCCAAGGGACCACATTTTACCCTCAAACTGCATTGATGGTCGGTGAGTCACGATATTGCAAAGGATATATCTTGAGTTCCTGACCTCCATTTGCAGAAAAATTTATATCGTTGAATAATTATTTCGATGAAGAAGGTTATGGGAAATGTATTTAGAACTGAAATTTGCCAAAAGTTTCTAAAAAAGTAAAATATTAGTGAGTAACATTTTTATTCTTTGGTGACAAATCTGTTGAATACCTCAACTTCATGAGGTCATATCTAGAGATCTGGGAGTCAGATTTGGATAAAATGTATATAGTTGGAAATATAAGAATATTACATCCCGCTCTGGCACAACTGAGCGAACTTATTCTTTGAGGACACTTCCTCATAAGTGATTCGGATTATTATGCTATTAAAACTTTTGATTTGATTATGAGGCGTTATGGGTTGATGACATGTTGTTTTACTGCATTGACATAGACAGGTGTTGTTGACTCGGTTTACTGAGTGTGTAGGGTTTTGGACCTCGAGGATGCATAGGCATCGATGGAACCCCTTGGACTTCGGATCAAGTCAGGGAGTGTATCATTGGGGTTTGATTGTTTTACTATGATATTAGTGCATCTGAATAGATGATATGATATGGATATGTTCTGACACAATTTGTTGATGATGCAGGTTGATGATAGCTTGCCGACCAAACTCATATGTGGAGTAAAGGGGTCACGCATGACTACAAGAGATGTTGAGGGAGAGGTGTGGAAAACATCCCTGCCATAGCCTACTAGCACTCCCACTGTGGCTCAAACTATAGGTTAACGATTACCTAATTCGAGAGGACCCACGATGTCGTGAGGGAAGATTGCGATAGTCACTCACAATGATTCTAAGGGGCACGCAATAAGGCGGGGGCCTTATTCCTTAGAAGCCCTTAGTCTCCCACAAGGTCACTTGGCAGAGTGTTGACTCCAGGGGTTATTTATGTCTACCAAGTCAGTGAAGAGGTGAGTGGCACCCTTGGAGCATGTACTGCATCCTGAAGGGCACGTCGCACAAGGGAATAGATGAGGCGAGTGGCACCCTTGGAGCACCTAGTGAGTCGTGAAGGGCACGCCGCATTGTTGATGATAGAGGATTGAACCTATATGGCCTTAAGATGAATAACGGGTTAAGTATTTTTAAAAACATTTTCCCTGATTAAATGTTTCCCAGTACAAAATTTAAGGTCTAAGTCTAAATTACGCTAGTGGTAAAATTTTGTCTACCTTTAAAAAAATAAATAATAAATAAATAAATAATAATAATAATAATAAAATTAAAAACAACTTAAATAATAATTATGTTCTTCGTAAAATCTTGTAACACGAAGGGAGTAAGAAATTTAAATTATTCATAAAAAGAAAAAATATGTTGGAATTAATTGTTTTATCTTTTTGATAATTTAAAATATACTAATTAAATGATAAAAGGAAAAAAGGGGTTAAAATTCCACACATGCCTTTTTGAGTTCTAATTAAAAAGGGGAAAGAGGGAAAATCTAAAATTTTAGGAAACTAGGAAAAGAGGTAAGCATAAAAAGAGAAAAAGGGGAACTTAAGGGAAAAAGAGGAAGGTCAAACTTAGTAAAACATCTACCATTTAAGAGCTTTCTAATTTGAACTGAACCAACAATTTAATAAAAATGAAAGTTATTAAAACCTGTAAGAGAATTTGGGGACACCTAGGAGTGATTCTAGGAGTAACTCTAGGTGGGTGAGGGAAATAAATATAATTAATTAATTAAAGAAGTTAATTCATGAGGAAGGAAGGGGATGGGTGACACTTGTACAGGGAGGAATTTTTAGGAAATTAATTATAAAAACTTAACTAAAAGAGAATTTTTGGGAAGTAAGGAACCATGAAACTCTATATAATGAAGGGAGGTGATGGAGGTAGGGGGATCTTCTATTTGCATAACATTACGTTGCATAAATATCTACTTGATTGATTTACCTTGTGGGATTTGAGATACCCATCTCGGTGAGGAGTGGTAGCTCAGCCTTGCGAGGCGAGTTGGGAGCTAGTTGAAATCTCTGGATAGTGTTTGTGTGGCCCCTTTGCGGCTCAGGGGGCTAAGGGGGAAGAAGAGTACCCCTAGAATTGGTTGGGAGGTACTGGTGAAGTCTCGCTAGTCGAAAAGAAGGAGTTGCATGGAGCGCGTGGACGTCATTCAGAGTGAGCGATCAAGCAACGGTACACTCTCTTCATCTCTATTTGGTAGATGGTATTAGGACTTATGCTTGGATCTTCTTGTTTATTGGAAAAGTAAACCGATGTCTTTTAAGTTGATGATGGAAAATTTTCTTAGCCTAGATCTATGGTTGTTGTCTCCCAGGCCTCCATTTTCTCTCATATCTTGACCACATGGTTGTGATTGATTGTGTCCTTCGTAGTTTCTTAGCTTTCGTCACGAGCTCGCTAGTCCTCGCCTGAGCAGACAGTCAGGAGACTGATCTACGGTCATCTCCTTAGCGTTAAAAGACCTATGGATCTCAACGCCCTTCTTTTCTGTGCGAGGATGATGAAGCGAAGGACGAACGTATCAGTCGTCTACCTCTGTTTTTGTCCTTGCCTGATTGTTTGACTTGCACCTTTCACTATGGCCTCTACGTATGGATTATCTTGCTTCCTTGTTGTTTATTTCTTTGCGCCTTGACTGATATCATCCCTGTGATCCCTTTGATGAGTTATCCTTATGGCCCTGGCATTCTCTTACTGTTGTCAACATTTTTATATTGGTATCCCGAGATATAAAAAGTATTTAACTTCAATCTGCATCTTGGTTCTTGTTGGATTGACTGGTTTTTATTACTTCTACGATTGTCATTGTGTAATTGATGTAAAAATATTACCTCTGTTGTTGTAATTAGGTAATGGATGTAAAAATATTACTTCAGCGACTGCAATATGTGATAGTTGTAAAATATTAACGGTGCATCTTCATCACTTAAATGGCTAATTTAACTATGTAAATATCATTTACTGGCAAATTTGTTTCTGTATGTTCATCATTTGATAATGGCCAATCTAACCTTGCATCTTCATCACTTAAATGGCTAATTTAACTGTGTAAATATCATTTACTAGCGAATTCGTTTATGTATGTTCATTATTTGATAATGGCCAATCTAACCTTACGTCTTCATCACTTAAATGGTGAATTTAATTGTGTAAATATCATTTTCTGGCAAATTCGTTTCTATATGTTCATCATTTGATAATGGCCAATCTAACCCTGTGTCTTCATCACTTAAATGGCTAATTTAACTGTGTAAATATCATTTACTGGAGAATTTGTTTCTGTATGTTCATCATTTGATAATGGCCAATATAACCTTACGTCTTCATCACTTAAATGGAGAATTTAACTGTGTAAATATCATTTACTGGCGAATTCGTTTATGTATGTTCATCATTTGATAATGGTCAATATAACCTTGTGTCTTCATCACTTAAATAGTGAATTGAACTATGTAAATATCATTTAAGGGTGAATTCGTTATGTATGTTCATCATTTGATAATGTCCAATTAAACCCTGCTTCTTCATCACTTTTAATGGAGAATTTAACTCTGAGTAATTATCAATTAATGGCAAATTCGTTCAGTGTGCTCATCACTTGATAATGACACTGTAACTCTACTTTTCATCCATCCTTTACATCTACATTTTTATCCACTTATCCCTTTTACCTGCGTTTTATATGTGGTTGGCATGATTCATTCTTAAACCTATACAATATCTAATATGGAGATCCCTGCGATCTTATCTATCCTTATGGCATCTTTACATAGCCTACATTTTTCTTTGGGCTGATGTTGTGTCTGTGTGATCCTGTGTTTTTTTTTAAACCATTATGATAGTGGAGTGCATGCCAGTTACTAATTGGCTAATTCTGTTGAGACTGTGAAATTGCCCTTTGAATTCTAGGAGTTGCCCTTGAAAAAGGGGCTAACTGTTACCTTGTTGCATGGCCATTTATTACCTTTATGAGATTGTGATTCTGTCTTTATGAAGTTGTGATTTTTCCTTTAAAAACTGCTATTCATTACCGATGCTTTCTACTTTACCTGACAACGTTCTTAATTGGCTTTATTATTTCTGGACAACATTCCTCCTTTTCTAAATTCGCAATGATAATTAATGTTGTAGTGGATTAAAAGAATTACATACTCTTCCATTGATTTAATTACTATTAAAATAATTTCCTCATTTTAAATTTGCCTCCACCAATTTACTATAAGTGTTTTGTCTAAAATTTATTGCTTTTCACTTTTAGAAAGTAAGTGCTAAAAATATCTAATTATTCCACACTTCTTTCCTTGAAACTAGTGTCAATCAAATGTTGTAGTGGATTAATGCTTTATATCCTTAAATTTCCACTATTTTAGATATATGCATGAGATGACAAATTTTTAGTTATTAAAAGTTAATATTTTTCATTGATGGATGATATACACATAATAGTTGTGTGTAAGAATTTTCCTTATATTTATAACATACTAGAACAAAAGGGATATTATAGGTAGGTATTAAGGAAATTTATATATAGATAGATAGTACTAAATGCTAAAATGTATATAGTGATTACAAATTAATTGGGTAAGTTCTTAAGTAGGATTTTTATTTCAATCATTTAAATGTTTCAAAATTTTGCATAGCTACAATTGTTGTTATGATTGTGTATCTGTGTGCCATGAAATGAACTAATAATTTAGGTGGCACCATGAGATGATGTGATGCATGTTGAATTGAGCTTACAATTTTTCTTGTGCCATGAAATTAATACGATTGTTAGGGGTTGTGTAATTAGATTACCTGCGCCATGAAGATAGAATGATTGATTTAATATATGTGCTAATGCACCAATAAATATTGATAATGCTTAATTGATTAGAGTGATTTCTTTATAGTTTTCGTTTAATGTGTGACAGTGCTAGATGGTTTCAAGAAACGTTGAAATTGAGTATGATTGATGGTTATAGTCCCCTTTTTATGTTGCGCTTGGGTTCCTTACCCACTTTTCATGATGTGGTGACATGATTCCTTCAACTAGGATCATTGCGCATGTAGATCGATAAGCACATATGATGCTTGGCTTGGGTCATGTGCTTCTTCTTGAGGGTGTTGTTGTTTATTATAATTAATGTTTGTACTTGGTTGTAAAAATGTTTAATGTCAATGGTTTTTCTCACTGTAAGGGTTCTAGATCTTGTGTAAATTTTGGTTGCATTGGGTTGTTATGATGTTTGTCCTTAGCTTAGTAGGTTTGGTCTTCTTGTGTCAGGCAGGATGTAGATGCCTCCTTGTTCCTCTGAAAAGCCACCAGCCTTGAGACCTTAAATGGTCAAAAATGATGGGAACCTAGGCTTGAGCATTGCTTATGTGTCTTAGAGGTCCTAACCATTGCAGGGTAGGACGAGTAGGTAGTCATTCTTATTATTCGTCGGTTTGAATGTTGTACATTACTTCTAGGTGATTGATGTGCTAGTATTTTAGGTCGATATGTTGGTTGTTGCGTGAGTTTCATGCATTTTGTTCATCATCGTGTTGCGATTTTGAGTATAATATCATTATTACCTTCCCACACACACAAAAATAAAATAAAAAAATGTACTTTTTATGAGAGGCTTGTTGTCGTAACGACTAGGTTCGTTACATATGGTATTAGAACGAGTTCAACCCATGACTTGGGATTGCTATGAAATTCATTGATATGATTTGATTATATTGTTGCTAATCGAGTTGACTTGTATTTGTGCAGGTAATCATGGTTAGAGGATTTTGCAGAGGCAGATGACGAGGTGCTAGGGGAGGAGGCGCGACGCCTCTAGTAGCATCCACGCCTAACGGGTCTAACCCCCAGGGAGACGAGCGGGTTCTTGAACAGGAGAAAATAACAGTTGGTGATGTAGTCAGAATGATGAGATATTTTCAATGCATGTCCAAGGCATTGATCAGTCGTTTGGATAGAGATGAGGCAAGGGAATTGGCACCCCCTGAGGTTCTACCGCGCGCTCCGATCGGTACTAGTAGCGTTCACCATGAACTCGAGAAGGTCAAATTTATTGAGTTCTTTTGTGCCTTGGAGGGTGCAACAACTGAGGCATGGTTGGAGAACATGGCAATGTGCTTTTCACTTTGCAATTATACCTCCAACATGAAGGTCCGCATGGCGGTCTTTCAACTAAAGGGGAGTGCTCTTCTATGGTGGAAGCTGCTCCTACCGCAACTGAACGTGGTCGTTGAAGACGTGTCATGGGAACTGTTCAAGGAACAGTTTTGAGAAAGGTACCTTTCAGAGGAATTCATTGAGCGTCATCTCAATGAGTTCAACACCTTACGACATGGCGGTCATATGGTGCCCAAGTATGAGACCCATTTTATGGAGCTGCTCTGGTATGCTGTGCACCTTAACACTGAGAAACTTAAGGTCAACAGGTTTGTATTTAGACTTAATGGAAACATACGTGCAAAGGTTAGGATTTTGATGCCTCAAACCTTGCATGATTCCATCCAGAAGGCCCTCATAGCAGAGGAGGAGCTTATCAATGATGGTAAAACTAGGACCCCAACGAGACCAGTAGGGCAGGTGTCATCTGGAGTATAGTAGCATCGGACACCAGCCAAACATACACCAGGATATCGTGGATTCTAGAGGGGATCCACCTTCACTACACCTTAGTGACCGACGCCTCAACAACAGACACGTTATCGGGGACCACAACATCAACAATAGCGTCAAGTGTAGCAATAACAATTTAGGTCTATTCAACAGAATAGACTAGGATTCCAGGCCAACAGGTCGTCATCTTCTACTTCGGGTACCAGGACTACTGGGCCAAAGAAGGGGTGTTGGACGTGTGGGGAGCCACACTACTAATGTGACTGCCCTATGGAGAGGACTTAAGCATCCAAAACAACTGGACCCACTACAGTGGGAGATATGGGCAAGGCCCATCGGATTCATGCAGAGGTGAATAACCACCAGGCAGAGCACCAGTCAACTGTGCTCAAGACGACAGGTACCGTCGCTGACCAGACCCTTAGTATTTTGATAGATCCCAATGCTACCGAGAGTTTCATTTCTAGTGCAACAATAAAAAGGATTAAGGTAAAGGTAGTCGAATAGGACAAGTTTAGCTCCATAGAGATGGCTTCGGGAGCCAAATAGAAGGTTGGAGGAAAGGTTACGGGCTGTATCCTTAACTTGGGATATTTTGTCACAAGGGCCAACCTATAAGTCATGATATTAGGATCTTATGATGTCGTAATTGGTATGGATTGGTTGGAATTGCATGAGGCGATAATCAACTATAAGATGAAATGGTTGAGCTTGGTCGATGATGAGGGACAGAGATGTGTGATTGTAGGAAGGAACCAGGGAGTTTCCCTGAGGTTCATCTCTTCCTTGCAACTTTGGAAGAGCATGCACAAGGGGTGCAAGCTTTATATGATCCTTGCATTAAATGAGAAGGGAGTAGCGAAAGGTCTAGAACACCTTTCGATGCTGAAAGAGTTTGTGGACATGTTTCTAGAGGAGTTACCTAGGATGCCATCGAAGAGGGAATTAGAGTTTACCATAGACCTAAAACCTGGGAATGAACCAATAGAAAGAACACCTTATTGGATGTCGACCTTGGAGTTACAAGAGTTGAAAATGCAACTGAAAGAGTTGCTAGACCTGGGACTGATACGTCCTAGTGTGTCACCGTGGGGTGCACCTGTTATTTTCATATGAAAGAAGGATGGGTCGTGGAGGCTCTGCATTGACTATTGTCAATTAAACAAAGGAAATGATAAAAAAATAGTATCTATTGCCAAGGATTGATTATTTGTTCAATCAAATGAAGGGCACGATGATGTTCTCGAATATTGACTTGCGATATGGATACCACAAGTTACGGATTAAGGAAGATGATGTCCCTAAGACCACTTTTAAGATGATGTTTGGACATTACGAGTTTACTTTTTTACCGTTTGGACTGACAAATGACCCAGTGGTATTTATGAGTTTGATGAATGGGGTGTTTCGTGAGTACTTGGACAAGTTCATCCAAGTATTCATTGACGATATTTTGATTTACTCTTAGAATATGGAGGAGCATGACGAGTACTTGCGCTTGGTACTACAGTGTCTTCAAGAGCACAAATTGTATGGGAAGTTGTCCAAATGCTCATTTTATCAATCGAAGATTCACTACTTAGGGCATGTCATCTCCGGTGAAGGCATCGCTGTGGATCCAGCAAAGGTCGAGGCTATCATGGAATGGCCTGTGCCGACGAATGCCCCAGAAGTGCGGAGCTTCATGGGTTTAGCAAGATACTATTGACGGTTCGTTGAGGGATTTTCGAAGATAGAAAATCTGATCACGGAATTGCAGAAGAAAAACAAGAAGTTTGTTTGGACAGAGAAATGCGTGGAAGTATTTTGGAGGCTCAAGGAGTTGTTCACAACAACACCGATACTAAAGGTCCCTAACATGGATGCGGACTTCTTGGTATGCACTGATGCATCCAAGGAAGGATTAGGCAAAGTCTTGATGTAAGACGGATGAGTAATCACATACATTTCGAGGAAACTGAGAAGGCATGAGGAGACCTACGCGACGCATGATTTGTAATTGTTAGCCATCGTATATTCCTTGAAGGTTTGGAGACACTACCCTATTGGATGAAAACTTGAACTAAAGACTGACCACTGTGGACTACAACACATCTTTACGCAAAGCGACCTGAACGCGCAACAATGATGTTGGTCAGAATTTCTTAACGAGTACGACCTTGAGATTACTTACATAAAAGGAACAGTGAACTGAGTGGCGAATGCATTGAGTCGGAGACCAAGCATATTTTCGATGCTACCTCTTCAAACGATTCTACGTGAAAAGATTCTAACTTTACAGCGTGATGATGACTGGTACAAAGAGGTCGAGGGTTTTATCAGACAAAACACAATGATGGTACCATGATTTGAAGGATTTTCATTTCGTAGCGATGGATTATTGAGGTTTAAAAATTGGATCTACGTACTGTCGAATGACAAGTTGAGGATGTTGATCCTGAGCAAGGCTCATAGAGCAGTTTACATGGCTCACCTGAGATTCATGAAGATGAGGTCCAACCTTAAACCCTTATTCTTCTAGAAGGGAATGAAGGAAGACATAGTCAACTATGTGGTCATATGTCTAGAATGTCAGCAGGTAAAGGCTAAACATAGACACCCAACATGATTACTACAACCACACGCTATTCCAGAATCAAAACAGGAGGTTATTTCGATGGATTTTATTGTTGGATTGCCACTAACAACAAGGAGACATGACTTGATTTTCATAGTAGTAGACATTCTGACGAAGAGTTCTCACTTTATTCTTGTGCATATGACATATCAGGCACCTGACATGGCTAGAGTTTTCATCAGTGATATTGTGAGGCTGCATGGCATGCCTAAGAGGATTATATCTGATCGAGGATCGGTGTTTACTGGATGATTTTGGATGAGTTTCCAAGAGGCCTTGGGAACCCAACTTAACTTTAGTACTGCGTATCACCTGGAGACTGACGAGAATACTAAACAAATGAATCAGACCTTAGAGGACATGTTGCGCATGTACGTGATGGACCAACAAATGCATCAGGAAGAATTCTTGCCACCAGTGGATTTCGCTTACAACAACAGTTACCAGAGCACCATTAAGATGGAACCTTTCAAGTTTCTTTACGGGCGACCGTGTCAAATGCCTTTGAGTTAAGATCAACTTGAGGATAGGGTCCTGGTGGGACCAAAAGTGATCCAGGAAATGGAAGAGAAAATGCAAACAATAAGACAAAGGATTAAAAAATCTTAGGATCGAGAGAAGAGTTATGTCGATGCGCACCGTGTTGACCATAGTTATGAGGTCGACGATCAAGTCTTCTTGCCAATTAAACCACATAAGATTTCAATCAAGTTTGGGAAGGGAGATAAAATTTCTCCTAGGTTCATGGGACCTTTCTATATTGTGGAGAGAAAGGGGCCCGTGGCCTATCGACTAGTCGTGCCTGATTCTTTGAGGCATATGCACGATTTTTTTCATGTATCTATTTGGAGACATTATATTAGTGATCCTACGCATCTTATTGACATGAGTTTCTTACAAGTATCGGATGAGAGGGCGCTCACAGCTGAGTTGATCCGCATCTTGGATCATCATGTTCGACAGCTACAGTGTCAAACGATAGAGTAGGTCAAGGTCCAGTGGGACAATTATAGTCTGCACTCAGTGATCTGGGAGGACGCATATGATATGCACCAGCAGTTTCCATTTTTGTTTGATAGATAGACAATTGATACTGTGAAACTTCGGGATGAAGTTTAGGCCAAGAGGGGGTGTATGTGACATCCCGCTCTGGTGCACTGAGCAAACTTATTCTTTGAGGATACTTGCTCACAAGTGATTCGGATTATTATGCTATTAAAACTTTTGATTTGATTATGAGGCATTATGGGTTGATGAGATGTTGTTTTACTGCATTGAAATAGACAAGTGTTATTGAATCGGTTTACTGAGTGTTCAGGGTTTTGGACCTCGAGGATGCAGAGGCATCAATGGAACCCCTTGGACTCTGGATCGAGTCAGGGAGTGTACCATTGGGGTTTGATTGTTTTACTATGATATTAGTGCATCTAACTAGATGATATGATATGGATATGTTCTGAAATGATTTGTTGATGATGCAGGTTGACGATAGCTTGCCGACCAGATTCACATGTGGAGTAAAGGGGTCATGCACGACTACTAGAGATGTTGAGGGAGAGGTGTGGATAGCAGCCCTGCCACAGCCTACTAGCACTCTCATCGTGGCTTGAACTGTAGGTTAACGATTACCTAGTTCAAGAGGACCCATGATGCCATGAGGGCAGAGTGCGACAATCGCTCGTGATGATTCTAAGGGGCGTGCAATAAGGCGGGGACCTTATTCTTTAGAATACCTTAGTCTTCCACAAGTTCACCTGGTAGAGTGTTGACTCTAGGGGTTATTGATGTCTACCAAGTCAGTTAAGAAGCGAGTGGCACCCTTGGAGCACGTAGTGCGTCCTGAAGGGCATGTCGCACAAGGGAACAAATGAGGCAAGTGTCACCCTTGGAGCACCTAGTGCATCCTGAAGGGCACGTTGCGTTGTTGATGATAGAGGATTGAACCTAGATGGCCTTAAGATGAATAATGGGTTGAGTTTTTTTTTTTAAATTTCCCTAATTAAATGTTTCCTAGTACAAAATTTAAGGTCTAAGTCTAAATTACGCTAGTGCTAAAATTTTGTCTACCTTTAAAAAATATATATATATATATATAAAATAAAATAAAAACAAAATAAACTAATAATGATTAAAATAGAAACAAATTAAATAATAATTATGATCTTCATAAAATCTTGTAACACGAAGGGAGTAAGAAACTTAAATTATTCATAAAAAAAAATCTATTGGAATTAATTGTTTTATCTTTTTGATAATTTAAAATATACTAATTAAATGATAAAAGGGAAAAAGGGGTTAAAATTCCACACCTGCCTCTTTGAGTTCTAATTAAAAAGGGGAAAGAGAGAAAATCTAAAATTTTAGGAAACTAGGAAAAGAGGTAAGCATAAAAAGGGAAAAAGGGGAACTTAAGGGAAAAAGCGGGAGGTCAAACTTCGTAAATCATCTACCATTTAAGAGCTTTCTAATTTAAACTGAACAAACAATTTAGTAAAAAGGAAAGTTATTAAAACCTGTAAGAGAATTTGGGGACACCTATAGGAGTGATTCTAGGAGTAACTCTAGGTGGGTGAGGGAAAAAAAGATAATTAATTAATTAAAGAAGTTAATTCATGAGGAAGGAAGGGGATGGATGACACTTGTACGGGGAGGAATTTTTAGGAAATTAATTATAAAAATTTAACTAAAAGAGAATTTTTGGAAAGTAAGGAACCACAAAACTCTATATAATGAAGGGAGGTGATGGAGGTAGGGGGATCTTCTGTTTGTGTAACGTTACACTGTAGAAATATCTACTTGGCTGATTTAACTTGTGGGAGTTGGGATACCCATCTCGGTGAGGAGTGGTAGAGTGGCCTTGCAAGGCGAGCTGGGAGCTAGTTGAAATCTCTGGATAGTGTGTGTGTGGCCCATTTGCGGCTCGGGAGGCTAAGGGGGAAGAAGAGTATTCTTGGCATTGGCTGGGAGGTACTGATGAAGTCTCACAGGTCGGCAAGCAGGAGTTGCATGGAGCACGCAGACGTCATTCAGAGCGAGTGATCAGGAAACAACATGCTTTCTTCATTTCTATTTGGTAGATGGTATTAGGAATTATTCTTGGATCTACTTTTTTTATTGGAAAAGTAAACGGATGTCTTTTAAGTTGATGATGGAAACTTTTCTTATCCTATCTCGATGGTTGTTGTCTCCCATGGACTTCGTTTTCCCACATATCCCTAGCTCACCAGTCCTTGCCTGAGCAGTTGGCCAAGAGACTGATCTACGGTCATCACCTTAGTGTGAGGATGATGAAGTGAAGGATGAGCCTATCATCCATCTACCTCTGTTGTTGTCCGTGCATAATTGTTTGACTTGTCCCTTTTAGTATGGCCTCTCCGTATGGATTATCTTTCTTCCTTGTTGTTTATTTCTCTACGCCTTGACTGATAGAATCCATATGATCCCTTCGATGAGTTATCCTTATGGCCTTGACAGTCTCTTATTGTTGTCAGCATTTTTATATTGGTATCCCGAGTTGTAAAAAGTATTTAACTTCAATCAGCATCTTGGTTCGTGTTGGATTGACTGGTTTTTATTACTTCTGGGATTGTAATTGTGTAATTGATGTAAAAACATTACCTCTGTTGTTGTAATTAGGTAATGGATGTAAAAATGTTACTTCAGCGATTGCAATATGTGATAGCTGTAATATTAACCCTGCATCTTCATCACTTAAATGGCTAATTTAACTATGTAAATATCATTTACTTGCGAATTCAGTTCTGTATGTTCATCATTTGATAATGGCCAATCTAACTCTGCGTCTTCATCACTTAAATTTCCAATTTAACTGTGTAAATATCATTTACTGGCGAATTCCTTTCTGTATGTTCATCATTTGATAATGGCCAATCTAACCTTGTGTCTTCATCACTTAAATGGTGACTTTAACTATGTAAATATCATTTACTGGTGAATTCATTTATGTATGTTCATCATTTGATAATGGCCAATCCAACCCCATGTTTTCATCACTTAAATGGCTAATTTAACTATGTAAATATCATTTACTTGTGAATTCATTTTTGTATGTTCATCATTTGATAATGGCCAATCTAACCTTGTGTCTTCATCAATTAAATGGCAAATTTAACTGTGTAAATGTCATTTACTGGCGAATTCGTTTCTGTGTGTTCATCATTTGATAATGGCCAATCTAACCTTGCGTCTGCATCACTTAAATGATGAATTTAACTATGTAAATATGATTTAAGGGCGAATTCATTCTATCTGTTCATCATTTAATAATGGCCAATTAAACCATGTGTCTTCATCACTTTTAATGGAGAATTTAACTCTAAGTAATAATCAATTAATGGAAAATTCGTTATGTGTGGTCATCACTTGATAATGGCAATGTAACTATGTTTTTCATCCATCCTTTACATCTACGTTTTTATCCACTTATCCCTTTTACCTATTTTTTATCTTTGGTTGGCGTGATTCATTCTTAAACCTATACAATATCTAATATGGATATCCCTGCGATATTATCTATCCTTATGGCGTGTTTACATAGCCTGTGTTTTTCTTTGGGTTGGCGTTGTGTCTGCATGATCCTGTGTATTTTTTTAAAACCATTATGAAAATGGAGTGCATGCCAGTGAATAATTGGCTAACTCTGTTGAGACTGTGAAATTTCGCTTTGAAGTCTACGATTTTCCCTTAAAAAAGGGGCTAACTATTACCTTGTTGCATGGCCATTTATTACCTTTATGAGACTGTGATTTTGCCTTTATGAAGTTGTGATTCTGTTTTTAAAAACTACTATCCGTTACCCATGCTTTCTACTTTACCTCACAACATTCTTAATTGGCTTTATTATTTCTGGACAACGTTCCTCCTTGTCTAAATTTGCAATGACAATTAATGTTGTAGTGGATTAAAATAATTACATACTCTTCCATTGATTTAATTACTATTAGAAGATTTTCCTCATTTTAAATTTGCTTCCACCAATTTAGTATAAGTGTTTTGTCTAAAATTTATTACTTTTCACTTTTAGAAAATAAGTGGTAAAAATATCTAATTATTCCACACTACTTACCTTGAAACTAGTGTCAATCAAATGTTGTACTGGAAATGTTGTAGTGGATTAATGCTTTTATATCCTTAAATTTCCACTATTTTAGATATATACATGAGATGACAATTTTTTAGTTATTAAAAGTTAATATTTGTCATTGATGGATGATACACACATAATAGTTGTGTGTAAGAATTTTCCTTATATTTATAACATACTAGAACAAATGGGGTATTATATGTAGGTATTGAGGAAATTTATATATAGATAGATAGTACTAAATGCTAAAATGTATATAGTAATTACAAATTAATTGGGTAAGTTCTTAAGTAGGATTTTTATTTCAATCATTTAAATGTTTCAAAATTTTGCATACCTACAATTGTTGTTATGATTGTGTATCCATGTGCCATGAAATGAACTAAAAATTTAGGTGGCACCATGAGATGATGTGATGCATGTTGAATTGAGTTTACAAATTTTCTTGCGCCATGAAATTAGGGGTTGTGTAATTAGATTACCTGCACCATGTAGATAGAATGATTGATTTAATATATGTGCTAATGCACCAATAAATATTGATGACGCTTGATTGATTAGAGTGAATTATTTATAGTTTCCATTTAATGTGTGACAGTGCTAGATGGTTTCAAGCAATGTTGAAATTGAGTATGATTGAGGGTTATAGTCCCCTTTTTATGTTGTGCTTGGGTTCCTTGCGCGCTTGTCACAATGTGGTGATATGATTCCTTGAACTAGGATCATTGCACACGTAGATCGATAAGCACATATGATGCCTGGCTTGGGTCATGCGCTTCCTGTTGAGGGTGTTGTTGTTTATTATAATTAATGTTTGTACTTGGTTGTAAAAATGTTTAATGTGATTGGTTTTTCTCACTGTAAGGGTTCTAGATCTTGTGTTTTTAATTTTGGTTGCATTGGGTTGTTATGATGTTTGTCCTTAGCTTAGTAGGCTTGGTCTGCTTGTGTCAGGCAGGATGTAGACACCTGCTTGTTCCTCTGAACAGTTTCCAGCCTTGAGACCTTAAATGGTCAAAATCGATGGGAACCTGGGCTTGAGCATTGTTTATGTTTCCTGGAGGTCCTAACCATTTCAGGGTAGGACGGGCGGGTAGTCATTCTTATTCTTCATTGGTTTGAATGTCATACATTGCTTCTAGGTGCTTGATATGCTAGTATATTAGGTCGATATGTTGGTTGTTGCATGAGTTGAATGCATTGTGTTCGTCATCATGTTGCAATGTTGAGTATAATGTTATTATTACCTTCCTACACACAAAAATAAAAATAAAAAATTGTACTTGTTATGAGAGGCTTGTTATCGTAATGACCAGGTTCGTTACAAAGAAGGTGGAGATAAAATACCAATTGGTTTCAATGGATGAAATTTTTATTATCCTATCTGTTAAATTAAATTATAGTCCTCTTTTAAAAAGAGAAATTAATTAAATTTTGAAAATAAAAGTTTAATTAAAAACTTTTATGTAAAACAGAAATGGACGCATTTTAAAAATATGGATATTAATGAAGTAAGTTCATCATTAAGTACTTAATGAGGCATTAATTAAATATGAGACTTCAATAATAAAATTGTACGATAAATTCAAGAAGGAAAAACCCTAACTAATCAAGTAGTTAAAAGAACCTTCTTTAAAAGAGAGGAAAGACATCATCAAGGTGCGAGAATCATAATTATTAGAGAGATAGGATAAAATATCAGAGGAAGAATAAGGTACAACCATGAATACACAACCAAGATTTTGATCAAAGAAAATATATCTTTATCTTCTCCACTCTTTCTATTCTTCTACACCATTTTTCATAGCTTTATGCTTGAATCTCTCAATTGGGAACAATGACGCGTTCTTGAGTGTTCTTCTTGTATTCTTCCAAAATATTTTTCTTGTATGGTCATACAGTATTTACAGCCATATACATGACTGCCAAATATTTTGTAATGAAGAACATCTTTCTTGAATAAAAATCCACAAATAATTGTTGTGGGGTTGATTTCAACTCTATCTTGTAACTTTGAGTCTTAAGTATGACATATTTGAGATTGACCTATCAAATTATCTTTTTATATTCACAGTATTACTCTTTTAAATTTATTTGAGATGATAAAATTATTCTCTTCTATTTCGTGTGAAGAAGACATGGATGCATTTATATATGATTAAGAATATTGTGTATGTTATGTTGATTAGAAATAAATTATGATGTTAAAACCCTCCTTCAATATTTTCATATTAAGAGACTTATTTTTGTACATAAAGGTTATATCTATTTATTGAAGACCATATCATTTCATAAATTCACCAATAAAGACCTAGGGTTTTCTTCCTAAGAATTATATTAATCCAAGATATTCTAGTTATATATTTTATCCAAAGAGAAGTACCACCTCTTTAAAAATGCAGGAGGATTCATATCCTTGTGAGGTTGTCATTTCGGTCCCGACCGATTCAAGTGTCAATAATAGTAACCTTGATATATATAAGAGATAATAAATCCTTCAACATTAAAAATAAATACTTGAAATTCAAAGATACTGGAAAACTCACCATAAAGAAAACATGAATATAGAGAGAAGAACCCTTAAGGTAGGGAAACACCATCAATTACTCTTTATGGAAGGAATCTCCACAAGGGACACTTTCTACAAAGAAATACATCCAACATCCAACGTATCTCAATACAATGATACTGATGTGTATTTATACTTTCTTATGAGTATTCTTAAGGGTCTATTGGGTAAAATCATGAAGATGGGTAACACTTTTTTCTATTTTATTAGAAAAAAAATTGTATTTTCACAAGTTCTTCAACTTTCGGCATACAAAATAATTTTTTTTATTTAGAATTTCACTTTACAGTAAAAACAAAACTTGTGAAGAATTTTGTTAGCTTTCCAATGAATATTTTTCAAATTTTGTTTATTAAGATTTGATATGTCAATTCGACAATTGTATAACGGTATGTTCCTTAAACATGAAAGGAATGATAATGAGTTAGTTTTTCCCACAACAATGTATCATGCGCTCGACCTCGCAACCACCTTTCAGAGCCCCACCCTTTTATAGATGATAAACTGAGTGGCTTACTTCAAAACCAATCAAAATATCCAATTACTAGTGTTATTAGGGAAATACCAGATTGGGGTGCTTTAAAAGAAAGGAAATAACATGAAATCTTACCTTTTGGTTTAGGAATTGAAGGGGAATTTCTCTAGGGGAAGAGGTGGGGAGAAACAAAATATACTGCAACAATATACAAAGACTCTATTTTATTAGGACAATAATTTTGAATCGAACGAATGAATATTATAATTTCTAGAATTTTTTTAAGTTGACCAAGCTGAAAATATTGCATATTTTAAACACATGTTTTCCTACACCTTGTATTTATCTTAATTTTTACTTAAAAGTAAAATCTAAAAATACCCTTTTGAAGAGAACAATTTAAGGATTACGAATATAAATTTTCCATAATTTTCCACTGTGTATTTTTAGAGACATGGATTTTTCATTTCACGGAATCATAATCTCACCTAAAAATACTATGTAGTGATTTTTTTTATAAAATTTAATAAAATTAGATAAAGGCAATGAAAACGAAAACAAATTATATTTAATGAAAGTAGATTCAATTTTAAAAATGTTGGTATCAATTCTGAAACTAAATTATGAGTATTTGTAGTAGTCCTCTACCTCGAAAGATCAAGTAAGATGGAGAAAATTTTCAGTTTCGTGCAAACAATCCCATTTTCAGGTTTTCGGTTGAAACCTAGTTTTTAACGAAATCCGTTAAAAATAAACATTTTGGCCGAAAATTCTTTCGAATGAAATATGCTTACCACAGGAAAATAATTCATTCAAAAAACATTGTACACGAATTTTTAGTGCGTCGTTCAATTTGACGTGAAAATTTTTGGCCAAAAAATTCCTAGCAACATTTTTTCGGTCGAAAAAATTGTCGCTAGGAATTTTTGAGACCCGATTGTCATGAAAGTGCTACCCACCTTCATGATTTTACCCTATTCCAAATACCTCTTATTATTATATTAACTTTTTTAACTCTTTAGTGAGCCTATTTAATACGTATCAACTAACAAGTGGGACTATTCCATGATCATTGGCCACATTAAATTCATTATCCCCTTGGGTACATCATATTACCCTCCCTAAATACACTACAACCAGGGTCCTATCCATTGTTCTTTTATTCAATCTTTGAGCTAGTGTGTCTGAATGAATATATCGATGACTATTGTTTCAATGGCTATGATATATTATAATTTCCATTTCTTTTCCTAGGTAAGTCTCATATTATATGAATAGTGGTGATAAAAAAATTGATTGTTAGGTTTGCTTCATGTTTAACTAATGGCCATTGGTATTGTAGTTTGTTTTCAAGTTTTAATTCCATATATCCTCTTAGTAACACGTTTATTTTAGCATTTTATATGTGTTAGTTTTGGCCTATTATAAGTGTCAATAATTTTCAATCCTTCATGTGTTAGTAGAGGATTGGAAAAAATCTTTCGACTGATTATTTGAAACTAAATAAATTAAAAACTTTGCAAGTTTAATTTTCAACCATGTATCAATGGATTGTTTTCAAGTGTGTCTACATTAAAATTGAAAAAAAACTAAAAGTATTTAGTCTTGCTAATACATAATTGGAAATAAAGTTAACAACATAAACATATTTATTCTTGATAATACATATAATTAGAAATAATGTGAACAACTTAAATATTGTGATTGATACATTTTAAACTAAGAAAACATTGTTGATTGATACATTAAAAAATAAATGATGGAAATTTTAATTAAATAATTTTTATAAATTATGTAAAAATAAATAAAAATTACATACTTTTTGGGCACGTGGTCATATCTTGGATATAGCATCGACGTTGGCCTAATCTATTTAAATAATTTACGATCTATGAAATGCTGAAAAAGGTCTTTGTGGGCTTTTTTTTGGGTTGTATAAAAGAGTTTGATTGAACTTGTGCCCTTAATTGAGCTAATAAAAGAGTTTGATTGAACATGTGCCTTTAATTGAGCTAATAGATTCATTGAGAGGTAGATATACCTTTACAAATTACTTTAATGGAGGTTTCGATTTTACATATTACCTATATTATCTTCAGATTTGGATATTACCATAAAAGATATGGAATTTCATAAATTCACAAACTTTTCTATGCAATTTTATTTATTATTATAGAACATTTTGATATGTTTAATTTTATTTTTATTTAATCTATATTCATTATTTAAAATAAAAAAATATTATTACAACCCATTTTCAATTTAACATTTCTATATATTTTAATAATTATGAATAATTATGTTTAGATTTATTAACTTTAACATTTTGTCTTTTTTTTTTTCAAAAAATGATATAAATATTTGAAATAAGATACTTTCAACATTATCAGTATTACATATCCATTTTTTAATAAATTTAAATGGATAAAAAATAAAAATAAAACAATATGGTTAGTTTTAAATATATATTTTTTCAATAAATTTAAATAGATAAAAAAAAATTAAAAACAACATAAAAGTAAAAACATAAAGTTTTAATGATAAAAAAAAATTAAAAAGTGAAAACAAAAAATTGTTATTTTTAATGCAAAAATTCTAACGCAAACTAGGTTATTACAAAATTTCTCACATAAACGTGGTTGTTACTTAGAAATGTCAAAAAAATTCAATTAAAATGATATTAAATCTGGCCTTATCAAGTGGCCTAGAACCAAGTAAGGATTGGTATCAGTGTCACCCTAGATTCATATTAGCGTGGGTGGTCATATATTAGATATTATATCTTCTTTATTTGACTCTTCAACATGTGGTTCTTTTGATTCGTTTATCTCATTTTCTTTGTAGTTGTTTTATGCTCTTCCTGGAGATTTTCTTCATGTGATTATGTAGACTTTAATTTATTTTCAACATTAGAATCTTCATATAATGTATCAATATGTAATGCAATTATTTTCTCTGCAAGGACTTCTTTAGGCTCCCCCTTGGGCCCTTATTTCTTAGTAAGATAAATATTCTATAGTGCAATTTTCTTTTTCTTGTACCAAACTTTCAAAAACTTTTTTTTCACATTAATATTAACTATACCAACTGAGTCCATCCAAGTATATCACAAATAAATATCCATATGATCCATATATATATATATATATATATATATATATAGCAAGAAAATTTGAATGCAATACATATTTATCCATGGTAAGCTTCAAATCTATAAAAAAAAAAATGAACTTTTTCACCCTCAACTTGTCTTATTTTGTTAAGAACCAAACATCAATATAGCATGGAAAAACCTCAGGAAAAGTACTCAACGCCTTGAAACTGAGATAATTTCAGATAATAAGCCTCTTCGAGGGGGAAACCACCTTTTACCCCACTTAAAATGTTCAAGTACAAGATGATTCAAAATGAAAATGTCTCCTTGGTATATATAGGAGACTAGGAGGTATAAACTCAAATAATGGCCTAAAGCCGACATAATTAAAATAACATTACTAATCTAAATTA
>ML784679.1:126212-164683 GCA_009831015.1 Picea engelmannii
CCTCAGGAAAAGTACTCAACGCCTTGAAACTGAGATAATTTCAGATAATAAGCCTCTTCGAGGGGGAAACCTCCTTTTACCCCACTTAAAATGTTCAAGTACAAGATGATTCAAAATGAAAATGTCTCCTTGGTATATATAGGTGACTAGGAGGTATAAACTCAAATAATGGCCTAAAGCCGACATAATTAAAATAACATTACTAATCTAAATTACAACTAATGGCCTAAATCTGACATAAATAAAATAACATTACTAATCTAATATGCCCCAATTAAGGGGTAATGAACCAACATTAGGGCTTAACATATTTGAATATTCATTGTGAGAACTTGAAATATTTTATCCAAGTTACATTCATGAGATTATTCTTGATACTAATGTTTATAGAAATATTAATATTTTTGTGTTGAATACATCCATGAACCTATGATATAAACGTTTTGCATGAAAACAAACCCTTGGTGATCTCTTTAGCCAACTTACCAACATGATACCACATGTCCAAAAAAAAAAATCCATATTCACCATCTGAAAGTTCCTTCACCTTGTCATAGTTAAGAAAATTCACAAGATGGCTACATCACCTTTTAACTGAAGAGTAAGATCTATTTTCCAAAAAAATACCAATAAGTAATTTATCTCTTTTATTTATTCTTCAATACTATGACAATATTGCTTGTCAAAACCCAAAAACAGAACTACGGTTTTAAATAAAATCACTTACTTTTCAATGGATTTCCTTTGTGTAAATCGGGAATAAGGTGGTTAATTTAAAATTATCATAACTTTGCCTATATTTAACTCATTGTATATTATGACCTCAATTTTCATTTCATATATACTAGTATTGTTATATCTAAAAGAGCTCTATCAAATGATACATAATATTCAAACTCTGCAACTATGTAAGAAAAAACCCTAAAAATACTAATTTTAAATCAACGATAACTCCACTTCCTAGACTCCAATTTGGATGATTGTTTATTTGAAATCAAGTGTTGTTTAGAGATGAAACTAAAATTATAGTTTGTTTCCTAGGATTAGACACAAAATGTTTCATAAATTCACCTGATTTCTTCCATCCTTTTTCTCCTTTAAAAACATGCAAAAAAAATATATATATATCTCCCACTTTGTGCCCAAGAAAGATATATTATACTACATGTAGGTGTATAGCCTTCGTTCTTAGATTCTCTATGCATTTTGCGGAATCAGAATTGAGTCTCTATGACCAAGATAGGTATAGTTTTTTCGAGAAGTCCAATGGATATATTACAAGAAGAAATGCAAATAATTTTTCTAATTGTTACTTTCCCCTCTTTCCTGCTCTCCTTTCCATACTTAACCATTTTCTATCTTATACTCAAATCTCTTTCTACATTTTTCACACTTAACCATTTTTCCTTATTCCCCTTCCATACTTATCTATTTCCACGTCCACTTTCATTTTCCATTTTACTTTATTTTCCCATTTTTTTTATTTTTCCTTTCCATTTTCATTATCTCACTTTCCATTTCATTCTCTTATTATCCTTTCCCCTTTTTTCTTTCCCATTTTCTCATAATTCTTTTTATTTTCCATATAATTCTTTTTATGTTCCATATTTTCCATATTTATTTACATTTTTCACATCATCCATTATATATCTTCCAACACATAGACAATTTAATATTTGATGTTCATATTATATACTTTGTAATTATGCTAATGTATGTTCACCGATTCTCCACACTTAGAATTTTTCACAACCTTTTACCATTAATTACCACCCTACCTACCTCCATGTTCACATAACCTTGCCTATTATCCATATTATTTTAATAATATTTATGTCATACTACGTTATATGGGTGTATCTCCAAGTGACACATGACAGACATATGGCAACTAAGCATTGGAAACAAGTAAAATCATGACACGTCACAACAAATTAGGTGGTGTGACGCAACTCGCGCCACCCAGCGCATCCGCGGTCACCAGGACCTTCCTTTGCCCAGGCCCGAAGAGATAAAATGATCCTCCAATCCCTTATTGGGACCTTTCTCAATACCCACAGACTTTCTTTGTGATCTCCCCTCTTCAAATTTGGAAATCGAACCTCGCGATATCGTGAGTCCTGAGTTCACAGAATCGGGTCTCACCAATCCCCGAATCCCGATGATCACTCGTCCACGGCTTTCTTTAATCTTGTTGGGATTTTACCCATCAGGAAATTGGAACTTACAATGTCTTAAATCACTTACCCCTCGTGTCCCCGATTCCCGATCCCTGATGCCACCTGTCCTCCTATCCTCCATAGCGGACTTAACCCTATCGGGAAATCGCGTTTCGGGAAATCGCAATTTCTGTCGCACCGATCCACAGGACCTTCCAAGTCCCGAACTCCCAATATGTGATGCCACCTATTGTCTTCTCATGATGAGACTCAATCCTCCAACAACTGCACTCCACTAGGCGCTTTTAACCCTGTCGGGAAATCGCAAATCACGATTCCAAAGTACACAAAACTCTTGTCTCTGGAAATCCTGAAGTGATGAACTCCGAACTATCCCAGATCCTTGGGCACGCATCTCGTGGATCAACAGTTCCGTTCGAGTCAGGAAATCGCTAATCACAATTTCAAACACGAGACTTTTATCACAGAAATCCCCGATCTTCCGATGAGCCGAGTCCCAATGACTCTCGGGCTCCTCCTCCTCACGCTAAGGCGTAACCCCTACACAACTTTCCCAGATCAGATGGTGGACGGGACTTCACTGGTTTCTCCTGCGAATCCTGACCGTCGATTATCCCTCTCGATAATTTCTCCCGGATGGTCAAGTGTCCACTTCCCGAGCTTTACCCTTCTGAGCCTTTCACTTGAAACTCGTTCTTGAGTCGTCCACACACAACTTTCGGCACTTTACCTTGACGACACCACGAAGGTGCTAGCCTCCTGAGATTTTCTTCAACTCTGATTCTTCAGAGAAACCTACGCATAACCCTTGCGCTTGATATTCAACCACCTCAAGGGTTGAATACTTCAAACTCTGTGCAACTCCTGCAACAACAGTCTCTATCTCCCTATTCTCATATTAACAACTGAGATCTCTGCTCTTGCCTGCGCACTCCACGCATGGCTTTCACAACCCAAATCAACTTCTGAGTGAATAAGAACAAAAGATAATCTATTAAGCCTTCATCAACGCACTCTTTGCGGATGAATTCAACTGCACTCTATGCAGGAATCTCCTGGCTCAGATAGAGAAACAATTGAAACTTATTCTCTTCTCTCTCAGACTTCAGTTTGAAACCCTGAAATCACATGCACAACATATACAAATAAAATGCATAACAAGAACAAACATTCATGAGCACAACATCAACACAGAGAAACAACACCAACCATGAAATTGAATCAGAACTTCATTCTATTAATTCAACATCTATACATGGGTGTTCTTCACACAGTTTTCTACTTTCTCTTCTCTTCTGAATTCTTGAGAATAATGTTACAATGATACAACGAGGGTGTCTATATCCGTTTTCCCTCTCGAACTATAAAACTGTCTAATCTGGAAATAAAATCCTATCTACCTGCATTAAATCTAATAAATGCCTCCTATCTATTTCAGACAAGAGCGTGTGGCTCGAGGTCTGTTACAACATACAAAAGCGCTTTCGTAAATGCATCATTTATACATTGGCGCATCATCTTGAATGAAAATTCAAAAAGTTTTGGCTGGCTTGTCCAGCTATTCGTTGTCTTCCACGCTAGCTCGCTTGTTGAGTTGGTGATGCTCCTGCATCATACTCGTCGGCTTGAAAACTTTCGTGGGCTCATGTCCATGAGCTCCCGCACGGTCTGTCCATGATTTTGAATAACTGCTTTTGTCTCCCAACTGGCATCTTCCACTGGATGATTCTTCCATTTCACCAGATACTCGAAGTATTGCTTCTGTCTAGATCTTTTGTTGACTCTTTTGTCTAGTATACACTCTATTCGTGGCCTTTCTGCAATCGACATCTGCTTCTGCCACTGGATTTCTGGTTGTTCATCACTTCCATCTTCTGCTTCCTCAGCCTTATATGGATATAAGTCTGAGACATTGAATTTCAGAGATATTCCGATCTCGTCTGGAAATTCAATTTCATAGGCATTTTCTCCCAGTTTCTTTAGGACTCTGCATGGCCCAATTTTCTTCATTTTGAGCTTGTTGTACATTCCCCTTGGGAACCTTTCCCTCCTCAGATGTGCCAAAACTAGATCACCAACCTCAAATTGAAGTTGTCTCCGATGTTGATCTGCTCTGCGCTTATATTCCTGGTTTGACTCCAACAATCGTTGCTTCACTCTGCTGTGAAGTTCTTCCATCACCTCTGTGAATTATTCAGCGCTTGCGCTTTTTGTCATTATCTATTTTGAATCCCTTAGTTCAGATACTCCTCTTGGCTGCCTGCCATATACAATTTCAAATGGACTTTTTCCTGTGCTTCTGTTCACTGAATCGTTGTAAGCGAACTCTGCTTGTGGCAACACATTATCCCAGCTATTGTGGTGCTCTGTCACTAGGCTTCTGAGTAAGTCTCCCAAACTCCTATTTACAACCTCTGTTTTCCCATCTATTTGAGGATGATAGGCTGAACTAAACATTAAGTTAGTTCCCATCTTTTTCCAGAGTGTCCTCCAGAAATTTCTAATGAACTTCGTATCCCTGTCCGATACTATGCTTCTTGGAAACCCATGAAGTCGAATGACCTCCTTGAAAAAAAAAATCGCGATGTGCGTCGCATCGCTGGTCTTCTGGCATGGTATGAAATGTGCCATTTTGGAAAACCTATCGACCACTACAAATATTGAATCATGTCCTCTTTGTGTCCTTGGTAATACCAATACAAAATCCATGTTGATTTCATCCCACGGCCTCTCAGGTATGGGTAATGACTGATAGAATCCCGCATTCTGCTTTGTGCCCTTTGAATACTGGCAAATTCTGCACCTGTCAACAAACTTTTTGACATCTGTTCGCATCTTAGGCCAAAAATACACTTCACTCAGCTTTGCAAACGTCTTTTCGTGGCCAAAATGTCTTGCTAATCCCCCACTATGCTTTTCTTTTAGCAGATTCTCCCTCATGGAGCAATTCGGAATGCATAACTGATTTCCTCTTAATAACAATCCATTCTAGATCATGTAATCCATCCATGGGCTTCTTTCTCTAAGAGCTGGATTCTCATCTACCTCATATGCCTCTGCAAAATCTGCATCACCTGCATACATGTCTTTAATATTTTCAAAACCCAAAGTTTTGACTCGAAACTCCTGCAGCAACAAGCACTTCCTACTCAAAGCATCAACCACTTTGTTAGTAGTCCCTGAAATGTGTTTAATTACAAAGGTAAAATTATGCATGTACTCTACCCATTTAGCATGTTTCTGATTCAGCTTCTCCTGCTGAGTCACAAACTGTAATGCATGATTATCAGTATACAATACAAACTCCTTTGGAATCAAGTGATGCCTCCACTTCTTTAACGCCTGTATGATAACATATAATTCTTTATCATACGTTGAGTACTTCACTTTTGCCTCATCCAGATTCTCGCTGAAATATCCTATTGTTCTGTCCTCCTGGCTCAAGACTGCTCCTATGGCAAAGCCACTTGCATCACATTTCACCTGCAATGTCTTCATGAAATCCGGTAACACCAAAACCGGTTGTTCTGTGATCTTTCGCTTCAACAGATTGAATCTCTTTTCCGCCTCTTCAGTCCAATGAAAAGATTTATGTCTTTTCTTGACTGTGTCCATTATTATTGCACTAATTCCACTGAAATTCCTGATGAATTTTCGGTAGAAACTAGCCAATCCATGGAAGCTTCTCACCTCGAAAAAATTTCTCAGTGATGGCCAATTTTTAATTACCTCCACTTTACTTGGATCCATCTTTAATTCATTTTCCAATATGACAAATTCCAAGTAAATGAGTTCTCTCTTCATAAATGAAGACTTCCTCACATTGATCAACAACTTCTCTTGTTGTAGCTTCCTCATTACTGCAGCTAAATGCTTCAAATGTTCTTCTTTCATTTTGCTGAAAATCAATATGTCATCTAAATAAACAATGACAAACTTACTAATGAATTCCTTCAGCACTTCATTCATCAGCCTCATGAATGTACTCGGTGCATTCGTCAAACCAAATGGCATGACTAGCCATTCATACAACCCTTCATTGGTTTTGAAGGCTGTCTTCCAGTCATCGCCTTCTCTCATGTGAATCTGATGGTATCCACTTTTCAAATCCACTTTTGAAAAAAATTCTGCTCCACTTAAGAAGTGCATCAAGTCATCCATCCGTGGAAATGGAAACCTGTGCCTAATGGTTATCTTGTTGATGGATCTGGAATCAGTGAACATTCTCCAACCTCCATCCTTCTTTGGACTCAATACCGTTGGAACGAAACACGGACTTAAACTCTCCCTGATCAGTCCTTTATCCATCAGTTCCTATACTTGCCTTTTGACTTCTTCGTTCTCCTGCGGCGTCAACCTGTACGCTGCTTTGTTTGGAAAAATAGCTCCTGGTATGAGTTCTATATGATGACTCATGATCCTCATCGGCGGAAATGAATGAGGTAATTCGTCCACCACTATATCAACGAACTCTTCCAACAGTTCCTGAATTTCCTCCAGCAGATCATCCACTCTTGTGCTGGTCAAAACAAATTTTGGTTTTCTGACCACAAAGAATTGTGGATATTCCTTATTCTTAACTTCTGTCAAAAATTCTTTCCCACTCATGAGAAGTATCTTGTTGTTCACTTTCGGTTTCACATCCTGATCTTTTATCGGAAGTAACATGTGTGTTCTCCCATTTTTCTCCAAAGTGTACGTATTCATCTTCCCATCATGAATTACGTTTCTGTCATATTGCCATGGTCTGCCTAGCAATAAATGACATACATCCATAGGAATAACATCACAGCGAATTTGATCATTATATCCTCCTATCTTGATTTCAACTAAGCATTGTTTAGTAACACTCACCTGATGTCCCTTCTGTAGCCATGAGACTTTATATGGACTCAGGTGATCAGTTGTCTCCAGCTCTAATTTTTCCACCATCTCGGTTGAAACCAGATTGTTGGTGCTTCCGTTGTCCACAATAACCTTGCATTTCCTATCCTTGGTCTTGCATGTGGTTCTGAATAGTATGCTTCTTTGAGTTGTTTCCTCCACCTCCTTCTCGAGTGTTAAGAGAACTTTACGCATCATCAACGACCTTCCATCTTCTGCGTCTTCTGCTTCAGCAACTCGCCTTTGTGCCTCGGCGATGTGAGCTTCTCCTTTATCTGTCTTCCTATCTGGACAGTCAACTGCTTTGTGCCCATTCTTCCCACATGTGTAGCATGTAATTACTCCACCTCGGCCTCTTCCTCTACCTCTGGTACAAGGAAAAGTATTTTCATCAGCGTATCCTGCATCTGGTTCTGCCTGCTACCTTTGTTGTTCAGCGTGCTAGCCTCGCTAAGAACTTCCACCTCTTTCCATTCTGGTCTTAGGCTTCTTCCAGTCATCCTTAGATTTCTAAAACCTATCTTGAACAACTGATTTTCCTCTTGGTTGTCTCTTACCTCGGCCTCGCTGTGCTGGCTTACGACTTAGCTTCTCTTCAGCCTTCAGCGCCATCTGATACGCATCCTCAACCATTCTGATGGTTGTCATACTCATCTCATCTTGGATATCGTATCTTAAGCCATTCATATACCTGGCTACTTTTTCATCATCGCTCTCCCGATGACCTGCTCTGATATTGAGCTTGTAAAATTCTTCGATGTATTCCTTCACCGTCATCAACTTCTGTCTCAGGTTCTGCATCCTCCTGAATAGTGTGATCTGATAGTCCCTTGGGATGAATTTCGCTTTCATCTTTGCAATCATTCGATCCCATCTTTTGATGTTTTGTTTGCCTTTGGAACGTCTATCTGCTTGAAGCTCGTCCCACTATAATGTTGCATGTCCCTTCAATTTAGTGACAGCATGTCTGACCTTTTTATCCTCTTCGATGTCTTCATAATCGAAGTAGGTATCAAGAGCTCTAATCCAATCCAGAAGCTCTTCTGCATACAGACTTCCTTCATAGACTGGAATGTTCATTTTTGTCTTTGAACTCATCCGAGCGATAGCCTTAATTAACCGCTCGTTGGCTACATCTTCAGCTACAACTTCTCCTTGTTGTTCAACTTTAGCTTCTCCCTCAGAGTCGCTTAAATCTCTAGCATTGGTTGTGCATCTCTGCACTCCTTCCATGTCTTCCAATCTCGCTCTGTGATCGCGTATCTGTCTCTCCATCTCTGGATTCCCTACCAACCTGCCTCTTCTTCGTACATCCGTGTCTTCTGGGTATGGCGATTGTCTTTCCCTTCTGGGCGGCATGGTGAATTCTTCTTTCTCTCTTCTCTCTGTCGCAGAAAACAAAGAGTTAACCCCACTCTGATACCACTTGACGCAGCTCGCGCCACCTAGCGTGTCTGCGGTCACCAGGACCTTCGTTTTCCTAGGCCCGAAGAGCTAAAATTCTCCTCCAATCCCTTATCGGGACCTTTCTTGATAACCACAGACTTTCTTTGTGATCTCCCCTCTTCAAATCGGGAAATCAGACCTCGCGATATCGCGAGTCTTGAGCTCACAGAATCGGGTCTCACCAATCCCTGAATCCCGATGATCACTTGTCCACGGATTTCTTTACTCTTGTTGGGATTTTACCCATCAGGAAATCAGAACTTATGATGTCATAAATCACTTACCCCTCATGTCCCCAATTCCCGATCCCCAATGCCACCTGTCCTCCTGTCCTCCACAGTGAACTTAACCCTGTCAGGAAATCGCGTTTCGGGAAATCGCAATTTTTGTCGCATCGATCCACAGGACCTTCCAAGTCCCGAACTCCCGATATGCGATGCCGCCTGTCGTCTTCTCATGACAAGACTCAATCCTCCAGCAACTGCACTCCACTAGGTGCTTTTAACCCTGTTGGGAAATCGCGAATCGCGATTCCAAAGTACACAGAACTCTTGTCTCCAGAAATCCCAAAGTGCCAAACTCCGAACTATCCTAGATCCTTGGGCACGGGTCCCGCGGATCAACGGTTCCGATCGAGTTGGGAAATCTCTAATCGCGATTTCAAACACGATACTTTTATCATGGAAATCCACGATCTTCCGATGAGCCGAGTCTCGATGACTCTCGGGCTCCTCCTCCGCACGCTAAGGTGTAACCCCTGCGCAAATTTCCCAGATTAGATGGTGGATGGGACTTCGCTGGTTTCTCCTATGAATCCTGACCATCGATTATCCCTCTCGAGAATTTCTCTCGAATGGTCAAGTGTCCACTTCCCGAGCTTTACCCTTCCGATCCTTTCACTTGAAACTCGTTCTTGAGCCGTCCACACACAACTTCCGGTGCTTTACCTTGACGACACCATGAAGGTGATACACCTCCTGAGCTTTTCTTCAACTTTGATTCTTCAAAGAAACCTACGCATAACCCTTGCGCTTGATATTCAACCACCTCAAGGGTTGAATACTTCAGACTCTGTGCAACTCCTGCGACAACAGTCTCTATCTCCCTGTTCTCAGATTAAGAACTGAGATCTCTTCTCTTTCCTGTGCACTCCATGCACGGCTTCCACAACCCAAATCAACTTCTGAGTGAATAAGAACAAAATCTAATCCACTGAGCCTTCATCAACGCACTCTTTGCGGATGAATTCAACTGCACTCTATGCAGGAATCTCCTGGCTCAGATAAAGAAACAATTGAAACTTATTCTCTTCTCTCTTAGACTTCAGTTTGAAACCCTGAAATCACATGCACAGCATATACAAAGCAAATGCATAACAAGAACAAAAATTCATGAGCACAACATCAACACAGAGAAACAACACCACCCATGAAATTGAATCATAACTTCATTCTATTAATTCAACATCTATAGATGGGTTTTCTTCACATAGTTCTCTTCTTGCTCTTCTCTTCTGAATGCTTGAGAATAATGTTACAATGATACAGCGAGGGTGTCTATATCCGTTTTCCCTCTCGAACTCTAAAACTGTCTAATCTGGAAATAAAATCCTATCTACCTGCATTAAATCTAATAAATGCCTCCTATCTATTTCAAACAAGAGCGTATGGCTCGAGGTCTTTTACAACATACAAAAGTGCTTTCGTAAATGCATCATTTATACATTGGCGCATCATCTTGAATGAAAATTCAAAAAATTTTGGTTGGCTTGTCCAGCTATTTGTTGTCTTCCACACTGGCTCGCTTGTTGAGTTGGCGATGCTTCTGCATCATGGTGCCATGTGGAAGATCCGATATCCTATCGCATAGTGACAGGTATCGATGATGTGGATGTTGACTCATGTTGATTGGGTGATTATGAGGATTCCACTAGACCTTTACTAGGAATGAGGTGGACTAATATTAGGGAGTCATAATTTTAATTACTCATTAATTTTATGAGGAGTCGAGCTACAAGACTCCATAGTCTTCCTTTGATTCTCACTAAGTGTATATTAAATTTTTCAATATATACACTAAATACTCTTAAAATACCATGCATGTGGTTTAAGAATTTTAAATAAAAGTTTAAATTTAATGAAGTAGGTCGAAATTCAATCTAAGGGCCGACATTTTCCCAACAAACTTCATTGACTATGGCCGAGTCACGATTTTATAAAGGATATATATTGCGTTCACGAACTCTATTTGCAACAAACAATATACCGTTGGAAAGGTATTTTGATGAAGAAGATAATGGGAAATGTATTGAGAGATGAAATTTGTCAAAATTGTCTGAAAAATTAAAGTATCAATCAATAACATTTTTATGCTTTGCTGATAAATTTGTTCAATACCTCGACTTCATGAGGTCATATATTGATATCTAGGACTCAGATTTGGAAAAAAATGTATATTTTTGGAAATATAAGAAGATGGAGATCACATATAAATTGGTTTCAATGGCTGAAAGGTTGATTATCCTATCCGTTAAATTAAATTACAGTCCTTTTAAAACGGGAAATTAATTAAATTTTTAAAATAAAGTTTAATTAAAAACTTGTATTTAAAATAGAAAGGGACCCATTTTAAAAATATGTATATTAATGATTTAAGTTCATTAATGAGGACTTGATGAGGAATTAATTAAATAGGACACTTCAAGAACAAAATTGGACGAGAATTCAAGAAGAAAAAACCCTAACTACTGAAGTAGTTAGAAGAATTGGCTTTAAAACAAAAGAAAGGCATCATCAAGGTGGAAGAATAAGAATTATCAGAGGGGAATGGAATAATATCAGAGGAAGAATAAGATACAACCATGAATACACAACAAAGTTTCTGATCAAATAAAATATATCTCTATGTTCTCCACTCTTTATATACTTCTACACCATTTTTCATAGCTTTGTGCTTGAGTCTTTGAATTGGGCACAAGGCTGAGTTCTTGAGTGTTATTCTTGTATTCTTCCAAAATATTTTTCTTGTACTATCATGGAGTATTTACATCCATATACATGATTGCCAAAAATTATGTAATGAAGAAAATATTTCATGAATAAACTCAACAAAGAATTGCTTTGGGGTTAATTTCGGCTATATCTTGTAATTTTGAGTCTTAAGTATGAGGTATTTTAGATTGACCTATAAAATCCTCTTTCAATATTCATAGTAGTAAACTTTTAAAATTATTTCACATGATCAAATTATTCTCTCCTATTTCTTGTGAAGAAGACATGTATGCATTTATATATGATTCAGAAGATTGCGTATGTCATATTTATCATGAAGAAATTCTGATGTTGAACCCCTCCTTCAATATTTTATTATTAAGAGACTTATTTCTTTAGATAAAGATTATATAAGGTTATTGAATACCATATCATTTCATAAATTCAAAAAATAAATACCTAGGGTTTTCTTCCTAAGCATTCTCCTAATCCAAGATATTCTAGTTATATATTTTAGCCAAAGAGGAGTACCACCTCTTTAAAGATGTAGGAGGATTTATATCCTCCTGCGATTGTTGTTTTGATCATGATTGATTCAAGAATCAACATTTTTGGCGACTCCACTAGGGACACATTTATTTTCAAGATATTTGAGGCTCTTCTTCAGATCATATTGAAGAACAAAAAATACCCATGGCTCAAAGTTTTGAAAATAAGATTCAATAAAATTGGTGTTTGTTCTAAATGCAAGGGATTCGTAAAATTATTATTGAAAGATTTCACACATTTTTTATAATTTCAAAAACATCTGAGAATCATCGGAGATTTGGGAGAATGAACTCCCTGGAAAATCCATTGGAAAGTCTCAAAATGAAATATTTCATCAATGTCATGATGATCCTTTAAATTCTTCATCAATCCCATTAGAGGTTTCAAGAGATGCATCAAAAGTAACAACCTCCAAAAGAAGAACACGACTACATAGAGGCCCTTTAAATCTACCAGAAGAAATGTTTCAGATACCCAATATTTGTAAGGAAAATTTTTCTACATTCTTTGGGAATACTTTGGAGAATGCAGAGAAACATTTGTTTAGATTCCATTGTGCATGTGAAATTTTCAATCTCACTAAAGATAATGTTACATGTATATTATTCTTCCAAACTATGTGCAGGAGTGATCTTGAATGGTATAGTTCATTGCTACTAGGTACCATTACCAGTTGGGAGATATTAGAAGATTTATTTGTTGAAATTTTTTCCCATATACCCTCTCCCATATGGACACAATATAATGAAATGATTAATTTTGAGGAAGAATTTAATCAAGGATTTGATGAATTTTCTCAGCCAAGTCATGTTGATAAAGATGAAAATTCCAATTTACAAAAATAAAACGTTGTCCTTTCATATAATCCATATGAAGATCTTTGAAGAAGAAAATTTGAGAATGAAATCAAAGAGCCTCCACCAAATACACATGAATATTTCATCCTTGCAAGAGAAGATGAAAATTTTCAAGAGAACTTGCAACAAGAGGAATTGGTTAAAGAATTGAACCTTGAGAAGAATGATGAGAAATATTACCTTTACAAGAAGAGTTGGTTAAAGAATTGAATCCTCGGAAGAATGATAAGAAAGATAACCTTTACAAGAAAGAATTGTATTTTCACGATATTATTGATGAATCAAGAACCTTGTAACTAGTTGGAGATAATAAAAAATATGAATGTATTCTTGCGTTGAAAAATCGTGAGCTAATCAAAGACAATAGTATTTTGGAGAAACCAAGAATTTATTTCATTGAAATATGGTTCTATATTATTGTTGGACAAACAATGCAATCAAATTTTCATCACATTTGGTTCAATATTTTTCAAGTACATATTGTGAGTGCCCCTGAATCAATGGTACAAGTTTCACTATGTCCCATAGTGATGGAGTTCATTCCACAAATCAAATCAATGGTTGAATGGCTCCTTTGGAAATATTCCTACACCTAATGTTCCCCATTCTTTCAAGTAAGATAGGGTAGGCATATTGTGTATGCACATATTTTGTTTATTTAGTTCATTTTTTCACAATAAGGCAGTCTTTATATTGAAATTTCAAGATAACTCCATGAAAGAGGAGAATTACATGAAACTATTTTGAAGATGACTCCATAGCCCAATGGGGAAGGTAACTGGTCTTGATATTTCATTGTTCTCAGTAATCCACAAGGGGTTATTGTCCCACAGTTGGAGCAAGTTAGTGACCAAAATTTCTCACCTATATTTTTCCCTCTCTTGGATTCATAAAAAAATGATATCGGAAGATGAAAATTTGTGAACTATTATAAGTTCATTGTATATATTTCGTTCTCAGCTTCTCCATGCATTTCGTGTAATCAAAATATGAATTTATAGGACCAAGATGTGTATAGATTTTTCCATAGGTCCAATAGAGATATTATAGGAAGAAATGTGAAGAATTTTTCTAAGTGTCATTTTCCCTTCTCCCCTCCTCTTCTTTCCATACTTAACTATTTTCTCTCTTATACTCAAATCTGTTACTACATTTTCCACACTTAACCTTTTTTCCTTATTTCCCTTCCATACTTAGCTATTTCATCATTCACATTCATTTTCCATTTTTCTTTATTTTCCCATTTCTTTTTATTTTTCCTTTCTATTTTCATTATCTCAGTTTCCATTTATTTGTCTTATTTTCCTTTTCCCTTTTTCCTTTCCTAGTTTCACATAATTCCTTTTTATTTTCCATATACTTATTTTTATATTCCATATTTATTTCAATTTTTCACGTAATCCATTATATATCTTCTTAGTCAATTTCATGAGTTGTGTCAGATTCAGAATTGCGGACTCATATTTGATGTTCACTACCCTTATAATGCACCTTTGACTTCTGCTACCCTCATAATGCACCTACACTTAGAATTTTCACAACTCTTTTTACTACCCCTTATTGTGTAAATGTTCCAACACTTAGTCAATTTCAAACTTTTGGACTTGTGGAATCATATTTGATGTTCATATTATCTACTTTTTAAGTCCATAATGTATGTTTGCCAATTCTCCACACTTAAATTTTTTCACAACCTTTTACCACTAATTATCGCCCTACCTACCTCTGTGTTCACGTAACCTCGACTATTCTCCATATTATTTTAATAATATTTCTCTCATCCTAAGTTCCATGGGAATATATCCAAGTGACACATGGTAGACATATGGTAGACATATGGCAGCTAAGCATTGGTGACACATGGAAACAAGTAAAATCATGACACATGACAACAAATCACATGGTGACATGTGGTAGATATGATATCCTATCACACATGGAAACGTGGTGATGATGTGGATGTTGACTCATGATGACTGGGTGATTGTGAGTATGCCACTGGGATTTTACTAGGCATGAGATGGACTATGATTGGGTATTCAAAATTTTAATTTATCATTAATTTTATGAGGAATCGAGCTATAGGTGTCCATAGTCTTCCTTTGATTCTTAAGTGTATATTAAATTTTTCAATATATACAATAAATACTCTTAAAATACCATGCATCTGGGATAATAATTTTAAATAAAAGTCAAAATATAATAAAGGAAGATGAAATTCAATCCAAGGGCCCACATTTTACCCTCAAACTGCATTGATGGTCGGTGAGTCACGATATTGAAATGGATATATCTTGAGTTCCCGACCTCCATTTACAGAAAACTTTATATTGTTGAATAATTATTTCGATGAAGAAGGTTATGGGAAGTGTATTTAGAACTGAAATTTTCCAAAAGTTTCTAAAAAAGTAAAATATTAGTGAGTAACATTTTTATGCTTTGGTGATAAATCTGTTCAATACCTCAACTTCACGAGGTCATATCTAGAGATCTAGGAGTTAGATTTGGATAAAATGTATATAGTTGGAAATATAAGAATATGACATCCCGCTCTGACGCACTAAGAGAACTTATTCTTAGAGGACACTTGTTCACAAGTGATTTGGATTATTATTCTATTAAAACTTTTGATTTGATTATGAGGCATTATGGGTTGATGACATGTTGTTTTACTGCATTGACATAGACAGGTGCTATTGACTCGGTTTACTGAGTGTGCAGGGTTTTGGACCTCGAGGATGCAGAGGCATCGATGGAACCCCTTGGACTCTGGATCAAGTCAGGGAGTGTACCATTGGGGTTTTATTTTTTTACTATGATATTAGTGCATCTGACTAGATGATATGATATGGATATGTTCCGACACGATTTGTTGATGATGCAGGCTGACGATAGCTTGTCGACCAGACTCACATGTGGAGTAAAGGGGTCACGCACGACTACCAAAGATGTTGAGGGAGAGGTGTGGAAAACAGCCCTACCACAACCTACTAGAACTCCCACTATGGCTCAAACTGTAGGTTAATGATTACCTAATTCGAGAGGACCCACGATGCCATGAGGGAAGACTGCGACAATCACTCACGATGATTCTAAGGGGCACGCAATAAGGTGGGGGCCATATTGCTTAGAATCCCTTAGTCTCCCACAAGTTCACCCGGTAGAGTGTTGACTCCAGGGGTTATTGATATCTACCAAGTCAGTGAAGAGGAGAGTGGCACCCTTGGAGCACGTAGTGCATCCTAAAGGGCACGTCGCACAAGGGAACAGATGAGGTGAGTGGCACCCTTGGAGCACCTAGTGCGTCGTGAAGGGCATGTCACATTATTGATGATAGAGGACTGAACGTAGATGGCCTTAAGACAAATAATGGGTTAAGTATTTTTAAAAACATTTTCCCTAATTAAATGTTGCCCAGTACAAAATTTAAGGTCTAAGTCTAAATTATGCTAGTGGTAAAATTTTGTCTACCTTTAAAAATAAATAAATAATAATAATTAAAATAAAAACAACTTAAATAATAATTATGATCTTCGTAAAATCTTGTAACACGATAGGAGTAAGAAATTTAAATTATTCATAAAAAAAAATATCTGTTGGAATTAGTTGTTTTATCTTTTTGATAATTTAAAATATACTAATTAAATGATAAAAGGGAAAAAGGGGTTAAAATTCCACACCTGTCTTTTTGAGTTCTAATTAAAAAGGGGAAAGAGGGAAAATCTAAAATTTTAGGAAACTAGGAAAAGAGGTAAGCACAAAAAGGGAAAAAGGGGAACTTAAGGGAAAAAGAGGAAGGTCAAACTTAGTAAAACATCTACCATTTAAGATCTTTCTAATTTAAACTGAACAAACAATTTAATAAAAAGGAAAGTTATTAAAACTTGTAAGAGAATTTGTGGACACCTAGGAGTGATTCTAGGAGTAACTCTAGGTGGGTGAGGGAAATAAAGATAATTAATTAATTAAAGAAGTTAATTCATGAGGAAGGAAGGGGATGGGTGACACTTGTATAGGGAGGAATTTTTAGGAAATTAATTATAAAAACTTAACTAAAAGATAATTTTTGGAAAGTAAGGAACCACGAAACTCTATATAATGAAGGGAGGTGATGGATGTAGGGAGATATTCTATTTGCATAACGTTACGCTACAGAAATATCTACTTGACTGATTTAACTTGTGCGAGTTGGGATACCCATCTCTGTGAGGAATGGTAGCTCGGCCTTGCGAGGCGAACTGGGAGCTAGTCGAGATCTCTCGATAGTGTGTCTGTGGCCCCTTTGTAGATCGGGTGGCTAAGGGGGAAGAAGAGTACCCCTAGCATTGGTTGGGAGGTACCGGTGAAGTCTCACTAATCGGTAAGCGGGAGTTGCACGGAGTGCGTGGACATCATTCAGAGAGAGTGATCAGGCAATGGTACGTTATCTTCATCTCTGTTTGGTAGATGGTATTAGGACTTATGCTTGGATTTTCTTCTTTATAGGAAAAGTAAACTGATGTCTTTTAAGTTGATGATGGAAACTTTTCTTAGCCTAGCTTGATGGTTGTTGTCTCCCATGGCCTTCATTTTCCCACATCTCTTGAACACTTGGCTGTGATTGATTGTGTCCTTTGTGGTTTCTTTTGTCCCTAGCTAGCTAGTCCTCGCCTGAGCAGTCGGCTAGGAGCCTGATCTACGGTCGTCGCCTTAGCGTTAAAAGACCTATGGATCTCAACACCCTGCTTTTCTATGCGAGGATGATGAAGCGAAGGACAAACCTATCAGCCGTCTACCATTGTTGTTGCCCTTGCCTGATTGTTTGACTTGCACCTTTCAGTATGGCCTCTCCGTATGGATTATCTTGCTTCCTTGTTGTTTATTTCTCTGTGCCTTGACTGATAGAATACCTGCGATCCCTTCGATGAGTTATCCTTATGGCCTTGGCATTCTCTTACTTTTGTTAGCATTTTTATATTGGTATACTGAGATGTAAAAATTATTTAACTTCAATCTCCATCTTGGTTCTTGTTGGATTGACTGTTTTTTATTACTTCTGCGATTTTCATTGTGTAACTAATGTAAAAATATTACCTCTGTTGTTGTAATTAGGTAATGTATGTAAAAATATTACGTCAGCGATTGCAATATGTGATAGCTGTAAAATATTAACGCTGCATCTTCATCACTTAAATGGCTAATTTAACTATGTAAGTATCATTTACTGGCAATGTTGTTTCTATTTGTTCATCATTTGATAATGGCCAATCTAACCCCGCGTCTTCATCACTTAAATGGCTAATTTAACTATGTAAATATCATTTACTAGCGAATTCGTTTATGTATGTTCATTATTTGATAATGGACAATCTAACCTTGCGTCTTCATCACTTAAATGGCAAATTTAACTGTGTAAATATCATTTACTGGCGAATTCATTTCTGTATGTTCATCATTTGATAATGGCCAATCTAACCCTGCGTCTTCATCACTTAAATGGCTAATTTAACCATGTAAATATCATTTACTGGCGAATTTGTTTATGTATGTTCATCGTTTGATAATGGCCAATCTAACCTTACGTCTTCATCACTTAAATGGAGAATTTAACTATGTAAATATCATTTACTGGTGAATTCGTTTCTGTATTTTCATCATTTGATAACAGTCAATCTAACCTTGCGTGTCCATCACTTAAATGGTGAATTGAACTGTGTAAATATAATTTAAGGGTGAATTCCTTCTGTCTGTTCACCATTTGATAATGGCCAATTAAACCCTACGTCTTCATCACTTTTAATGGAGAATTTAACTCTGAGTAATTATCAATTAGTGGCGAGTTCATTCAGTGTGCTCATCACTTGATAATGTAAATGTAACTCTACTTTTCATCCATCCTTTACATCTACATTTTTATCTGCTTATCCCTTTTACCTACATTTTATATGTGGTTGGCGTGATTCATTCTTAAACCTATACAATATCTAATATGGAGATCCCTATGATCTTATCTATTCTTATGGCGTGTTTACATAGCCTACGTTTTGCTTTGGGCTGGCATTGTGTCTGCGTGATCCTGTGTTTTTTTTTTAAACCGTTATGACAGTGGAGTGCACGCCAATGACTAATTGGCTAACTCTGTTGAGATTGTGAAATTTCCCTTTGAAGTCTGCGAGTTGCCCTTAAAAAAGGGGCTAACTATTACCTTGTTGCATGGCCATTTATTACCTTTATGAGATTGTGATTCCGCCTTTATGAAGTTGTGATTTTACCTTTAAAAACTGTTATCCGTTACTGATGCTTTCTACTTTACCTGACAACGTTCTTAATTGGCTTTATTATTTCTAGACAACATTCCTCCTTTTCTAAATTCGCAATGATAATGAATGTTGTAGTGGATTAAAAGAATTACATACTCTTCCATTGATTTAATTACTATTAAAAGAATTTCCTCATTTTAAATTTGCCTCCACCAATTTACTATAAGTTTTTTGTCTAAAATTTATTACTTTTCACTTTTAGAAAGCAAGTGGTAAAAATATCTAATTATTCCACACTTCTTACCTTGAAACTAGTGTCAATCAAATGTTGTAGTGGATTAATGCTTTTATATCCTTAAATTTCCACTATTTTAGATATATGCATGAGATGACAAATTTTTAGTTATTAAAAGTTAATATTTGTCATTGATGGATGATATACACATAATAGTTGTGTGTAAGAATTTTCCTTATATTTATAACATACTAGAACAAAAGGGGTATTATATKTAGGTATTRASGAAATTTATATATAGATAGATAGTACTAAATGCTAAAATGTATATAGTAATTACAAATTAATTGGGTAAGTTCTTAAGTAGGATTTTTATTTCAATCATTTAAATGTTTCAAAATTTTGCATACCTACAATTGTTGTTATGATTGTGTATTTGTGTGCCAGGAAATGAACTAATAATTTAGGTGGCACCATGAGATGATGTGATGCATGTTGAATTGAGCTTACAAATTTTCTTGCGCCATGAAATTAATACGGTTGTTAGGGGTTGTGTAATTAGATTACCTGCGCCATGTAGATAGAATGATTGATTTAATATATGTGATAATGCACCAATAAATATTGATAATGCTTGATTGATTAGAGTGATTTCTTTATAGTTTTCATTTAATGTGTGACAGTGCTAGGTGGTTTCAAGCAACGTTGAAATTGAGTATGATTGAGGGCTATAGTCCCCTTTTTATGTTGCTCTTGGGTTCCTTTCCTTCTTGTCATGATGTGGTGACATGATTCCTTGAACTAGGATCATTGCGCACGTAGATCAATAAGCGCATATGATGCCTGGCTTGGGTCATGCGCTTCCTGTTGAGGGTGTTGTTGTTTATTATAATTAATGTTTGTACTTGGTTGTAAAAACATTTAATGTGATTGGTTTTTCTCACTGTAAGGGTTCTAGATCTTGTGTAATTAATTTTGGTTGCATTGGGTTGTTATGATGTTTGTCCTTAGCTTATTAGGCTTGGTCTGCTTATGTTGGGTGGGGTGTAGACACCTCCTTGTTCCTCCGAACAGTTGCCAACATTGAGACCTTAAATGGTCAAAATTGATGGGAACCTGGGCTTGAGTGTTGCTTATGTGTCCTGGAGGTCCTAACCATTGCAGGGTAGGATGGGTGAGTAGTCATTCTTATTCTTAATCGGTTTGAATGTCGTACATTGCTTCCAGGTGCTTGATGTGCTAGTATTTTAGGTCGATATGTTGTTTGTTGCGTGAGTTGCATGCGTTGTGTTCATCATCGTGTTGCGATGTTGAGTATAATGTCATTATTACCTTCCTACACAGACCAAAAAAAATAAAATTGTACTTGTTACGAGAGGCTTGTTGTCGTAACGACTAGGTTCGTTACATATGGTATCAGAGCAGGTTCAACCCGTGACTTGGGATCGCTACAACGTTCGTTGATATGATTTGATTATACTATTGTTAATCGATTTGACTTGTATTCGTGCAAGTAATCATGGTTAGAGGATGTCGTGGAGGCAGATGACAGGGTGCTAGGTGAGGAGGCACAATGCCTCTAGTAGTATCTACACCTAAGGGGTCTAACCCCCAAGGAGACGAGCAGGTTCTAGGACAGGAGTAGATAGCAGTTGGTGATGTAGTCAAAATGATGAGATCTTTTCAGTGCATGTTCGAGGCACTGATCATTCATTTGGACAGAGATGAGGCTAGGGCACTGGCACCCCCTGAGGTTCCACCACGTACTCCGGTCGATACTGGTAGCATTCACTGAGAACTCAAGAAGGTCAAATTTCCTGAGTTCTTTGGTGCCCCAGAAGGCACAACCACTGAGGCATGGTTGGAGAACATGGCGATGTGATTTTCACTTCATGATTATACCTCCAACATAAAGGTCTGCATGGAAGTCTTTCAACTGAAGGGGAGCACTCTTCTATGGTGGAAGACGCTCCTACCACAACTGAACATGGTCGTTGAAAACATGTCATGGGAACTGCTCAAGGAATGGTTCAAAGAGAGGTACCCTTCAGAGGAACTCATTGAGCGTCAGCTCAATGAGTTCAACTCCTTATGACATGGTGGTTGTACGATGCCCGAGTACGAGGCCCATTTTATGGATTTGTTTCAGTATGCTCTGTACCTTAACACTGAGAAACTTAAGGTCAACAGGTTTTTGTTCAGCCTTAATGACAACATACGTGAAAAGGTCAGTATTTTGATGCCTCAAACCTTGCATGATGCCATGTAGAAGGCCCTCATAGCAGAGGAGGAGCTTATCAGTGGCAGTCAAACCAGGACCCCAGTGAGACCAGTAGGATAAGTGTCATCTAGAGCATAGTAGCATCGGACACCAGCCAGACATACATTGGGATATCGTAGCTTCCAGAGGGGATCCACCTTCACTACACCTCGATGACCGATGCCTAAGTAGCAGACACCTTATCAGGGACCATAACATCAACAACAACATTGACTGTAGTAACAAAAGTTTAGGCCTGTTTAGCAGAATAGACCAGGATTCCAGGCTGACAGGATGTCATCTTCTACTTCGGGTACCAGGACTACTGGGCCAAAGAAGGGGTGTTGGACATGTGGGGAGCCACATTACCAATGAAACTTCCCTATGGAAAGGACTAGAGAATCTAAATCAACTGGACCCACTACAGTGGGAGATATGGGCAAGGCCCATCGGATTCATGCAGTGGTGAATAACCACTAGGCAGAGCACCAGTCGACTGTGATCGAGATGACAGGTACCGTCGCTAACCAAACCCTTAGTATTTTGATAGATCCCGGTGCTACCGAGAGTTTCATTTCTAGTGCAATGCTAAAAAGGATTAAGGTAAAGGCAGTCAAACGGGACAATTTTAGCTCCATAGATATGGATTTGGGAGCCAAATAGAAGGTTGGAGGAAAGGTTATGGGCTGTATTCTTAACCTGGGAGAGTTTGTCACAAGGGTCAACCTGTAAGTCACGATATTAGGATCTTATGATGTTGTAATTGGTATGGACTGGTTGGAATTGCATGAGGCAATACTCAATTGTAAGACAAAATGGTTGAGCTTGGTCGATGATGAAGGACAAAGACATGTGATTGTAGGAAGGAACCAAGGAGTTTCCCTAAGGTTTATCTCTTCCTTGTAACTTCAGAAGAGCATGCGCAAGGGGTGCAAGATTTATGTGATCCTTGCGTTAAACGAGAAGGGAGTAGCGAAAGGTCTAGAACACCTTCCGATGGTGAGAGAGTTTGTGGACGTGTTTCTGGAGGAGTTAGCTAAGATGCCGCTGCAGAGGGAATTGGAGTTTACCATAGACCTAAAACATGGGTCTGAACCGATTGCAAGAACACCTTATCAGATGTTGACCCTGGAGTCATAAGAGTTGAAAATACAATTGAAGGAGTTACTGGACTTGGGACAGATGCATCCTAGTGTGTCACTGTGCGGTGCACATGTTATTTTCATATGAAAGAAGGATGGGTCGTGGAGGCTCTGCATTGACTATCGTCAATTAAACAAAGTAAAAAATAAAACAATAGTATTTGTTGTTGAGGATTGATGATTTGTTCGATCAAATGAAGGGCGGGACAATGTTCTTGAAGATCAACTTGCGATATGGATACCACAAGTTACAGATTAAGGAAGATTATGTCCCTAAGACCGCTTTTAAGACGAGGTTTGGACATTACGAGTTTACTATTTTACCGTTTGGACTGACAAACACCCCAGTGGTATTTATGAGTTTGATGAATGGGGTGTTCCACGAGTACTTAGACAAGTTTGTCCAAGTATTCATTGACGATATTTTGATTTACTCTCGGATGACGGAGGATCATGACAAGTACTTGCGCTTGGTACTACAATGTTTGAAAGAGCACAAATTGTATGGGAAGTTGTCCAAATGCTCATTTTATCAATCGAAGATTCACTACTTAGGGCATGTCATATCCAGTGAAGGCATCACCATCGATCCAGCGAAGGTCGAGGCTATTATGGAATGGCCTGCACTGACGAATGCTCCAGAAGTTTGTAGCTTCATGGGTTTAGAAGGATACTATCGATGGTTCGTCGAGGGATTTTTGAAGATAGCAAATCCGATCATGGAATTGCAGAAGAAAAACAAGAAGTTTGTTTGGACCGAGAAATGCATGGAAGAATATCAGAGGCTCAAGGAGTTGTTGACAATAGAACCGATACTAAAGGTCCCTGACATGGACGCGAACTTCTTGGTATGCACTGACGCATCCAAGGAAGGATTAGACGAAGTCTTAATGCAAGACGGATGAGTGATCGCATACATTTCGAGGAAACTGAGAAGGCATGAGGAGAACTATGCGACACACGATTTGGAGTTGTTATCCATCGTATATGCCTTGAAGGTTTGGAGACACTACCTTGTTGGATGAAAATTTGAACTAAAGACTGACCACTGTGGACTACAACAAATCTTTACGCAAAGCGACCTGAACGTGTGACAACGGTGTTGGTCAGAATTGCTTAGCGAGTACGACTTTGATATTACTTACATAAAAGGAACAGTGAACCGAGTGGTGGATGCATTGAGTTGGAGACCACACATATTTTCGGTGCTGCCTCTTCAGACGAATCTATGTGAAAATATTTTAACTTTACAGCGTGATGATGACTGGTACAAAGAGGTCAAGGGTTTTATCGGACAAAACACAATGATGGTACCACGATTTGAAGGATTTCCGTTTCATAGAGATCGATTATTGAGGTTTAAAAATCGGGTCTACATACTACCGAACGACAAGTTGAGGATGTTGATCCTGAGCAAGGCTCATATAGCAGTTTACATGGCTCACCCGGGAGTCACGAAGATGAGGGCTGACCTTAAACCCTTATTCTTCTAGAAGGGAATGAAGGAAAACATAGTCAACTATGTGGCCAGATGTCTAGAATGTCAGCAGGTAAAGGCTAAACATAGACACCCAACATGATTACTACAACCACACACTATTCCAGAATCGAAACGGGAGGTTATTTCGATAGATTTTATTGTTGGATTGCCACTGACGGCAAGGAGACATGACTCGATTTTCGTAGTAGTAGACACTCTGACAAAGAGTTCTCACTTTATTCCTATGTGTATGACATATGAGGCACCTGACATAGCTAGAGTTTTCATTAGTGATATTGTGAGTCTGCATGGCATGCCTAAGAGGATTATATCTGATCGAGGATCAGTGTTTACTAGATGATTTTGGATGAGTTTCCAAGAGGCCTTAGGAACCCAACTTAAATTTAGTACTGCGTATCACCCAAAGACTGATGGGTAGACCGAACGAACGAACCAAACCTTGGAGGACATGTTGCGCATGTACGTGATGGACCAACAAATGCGTTGGGAAGAATTCTTGCCACTAGTGGAGTTCGCTTACAACAACAGTTACCAGAGCACCATTAAGATGGCGCCTTTCGAGTTTCTTTACGGGTGACCGTGTCAGATGCCTTTGAGTTAGGATCATCTTGAGGATAGGGTCTTGGTGGGACTAGAAGCGATCGAGGAAATGGAAGAGAAAATGAAAACAATAAGACAAAGGATTAAAGAAGCACGGGATCGAGAGAAGAATTATGCTGATGCGCACCATGTCGACCATAGTTACAAGGTTGGTGATCGAGTTTTCTTGCCGGTTAAACTGCATAAGAGTTCGATCAAGTTTGGGAATGGAGATAAACTCTCTCCTAGGTTAGTGGGACCTTTTGAGATTTTGGAGAGAAAGGGGCCCGTGGCCTATTGACTAGCCATACCTGATTCTTTGAGGCATATTCACGATGTTTTTCATGTATCTATTTTGAGACATTATATTAGTGATCCTATGCATGTTATTGACATGATTTCCTTGCAGGTATCGAATGAGGGGGTGCTCACAGCTGAGCTGATTCGCATCTTGGATCATCGCGTTCGACAGCTATGGTGTCGAATGATAGAGTAGGTCAAGGTCCAGTGGGACAATTATAGTATGCACTCGATGACCTGGGAGGACAGATATGATATGCGCTAGAAGTTTCGATTTTTGTTTGATAGTTAGACATATGATACTATGATACACTTTATTTCGGCATATATACTGTGAAACTTCGGGACAAAGTTTAGACCAAAAGGGGGTGTATGTGACATCCCGCTCTGGCGCACTGTGCGAACTTATTCTTTGAGGACACTTGCTCACAAGTGATTCAGATTATTATGCTATTAAAACTTTTGATTTGATTATGAGGCATTATGGGTTGATGACATGTTGTTTTACTGCATTGAAATAGACAGGTGCTATTGAATCGGTTTACTGAGTGTGCAGGGTTTTGTACCTTGAGGATGCAGAGGCATCGATGGAACCCCTTGGACTCTGGATCAAGTCAGGGGTTGTATCATTGGGGTTTGATTGTTTTACTATGATATTAGTGCATCTGACTAGATGATATGATATGGATATGTTATGACACAATTTATTGATGATGCAGGCTGACGATAACTTGCCGAACAGACTCACATATGGAGTAAAGGGGTCATGCACGACTACCAGAGATGTTGAGCGAGAGGTGTGGACAACAGCCCTACCACAACCTACTAGCACTCCCGCCATGGCTCAAACTATAGGTTAACGATTACCTAGTTCGAGAGGACCCACGATGCTATGAGGGAAAAGTGTGATAGTCGCTCACAATGATTATAAAGGGAACACAATAAGGCAGGGGCCTTATTCCTTAGAAGCCCTTAGTCTCCCACAAGTTCACCTAGCGGAGTGTTGACGCCAGGGGTTATTGATGTCTACCAAGTCAGTCAAGAGGTGAGTGGCACCCTTGGAGCATGTAGTGCGTCCTGAAGGGCATGTCGCACAAGGGAACAAATCAGGCGAGTGGCACCCTTGGAGCACCTAGTGCGTCCTAAAGGGCATGTCACATTCTTGATGATAGAGAATTGAACCTAGATGGCCTTAAGATGAATAATGGGTTAAGTATTTTTAAAAACATTTTCCCTAATTAAATGTTGCCTAGTACAAAATTTAAGGTCTAAGTCTAAATTACGCTAGTGGTAAAAAAATTTCTACCTTTAAAAAAATAAAAAAAAAATAAAAAAAAAATAAAAACAAAATAAAATAATAATAATTGAAATAAAACCAACTTAAATAATAATTATGATCTTCATAAAATCTTGTAACACGAAGGGAGTAAGAAACTTAAATTATTCATAAAAAAAAAATCTACTGGAATTAATTGTTTTATCTTTTCGATAATTTAAAATATACTAATTAAATGATAAAAGGGAAAAAGGGGTTAAAATTCGACACCTATCTTTTTGAGTTCTAATTAAAAAGGGGAAAGAGGGAAAATCTAAAATTTTAGGAAACTAGGAAAAGAGGTAAGCATAAAAAGGGAAAAAGGGGAACTTAAGGGAAAAAGCAGGAGGTCAAACTTAGTAAAGCATCTACCATTTAAGAGCTTTCTAATTTAAACTGAACAAGCAATTTAATAAAAAGGAAAGTTATTAAAACTTGTAAGAAAATTTGGGGACACCTAGGAGTGATTCTAGGAGTAAATCTAGGTGGGTGAGGGAAAAAAAGATAATTAATTAATTAAAGAAGTTAATTCATGAGGAAGGAAGGGGATGGGTGACACTTGTACGGGGAGGAATTTTTAGGAAATTAATTATAAAAACTTAACTAAAAGAGAATTTTTGGAAAGTAAGGATCCACAAAACTCTATATAATGAAGGGAGATGATGGAGGTAGGGGGATATTCTATTTGCATAACGTTACGCTACAGAAATATCTACTTGGATGATTTAACTTGTGGGAGTTGGGATACCCATCTCGGTGAGGAGTGGTAGTGCAGCCTTGTGAGGTGAGATGGGAGCTAATCAAAATCTCTAGATAGTGTGTGTGTGGCCCCTTTACGGCTCGGGGGGCTAAGGGGAAAGAAGAGTACTCCCAGCATTGGCTAGGAGGTACCGATGAAGTCTTGTCGGTCGGCAAGCAAGAGTTGCATGGAGCACGTGGACGTCATTCAGAGCGAGTGATCAGGTAACGACATGCTCTCTTCATTTCTGTTTGGTAGATGGTATTAGGACTTATGCTTGGATCTGCTTGTTTATTGGAAAAGTAAACTGATGTCTTTTAAGTTGATGATGGAAACTTTTCTTAGCCTAGCTTGATGGTAGTTGTCTCCCATGGCCTTTGTTTTCTCACATATCTTGACCACCTGGCTGTGATTGATTGTGTCCTTCATGGTTTCTTAGATTTCATCCCTACCTCGCCAGTCCTTGCCTGAGTAGTTGACGCAGGGGCGCGCCACCCAGGAACATCCTTGCACATGACCTTTTCTTTCTCGGCCCGAAGAACTCGATGGTTATTCTATCTCCCTATTAGGGGATCTGCACCCACAAAAATCTGTTCTGAGATCTCCCCTTTACCACCGAGAGATCCGTTAAATCTCGCTGTCTCGCAAGTTTGTGACTTCAAACCTCCAACTTTCCTTTCCAATCTCACGATACCCGATTTGACGATATGGGTATAGCTCCTTCCACATGCAAACGTGGGCTAGGATTAATGTTAGCGCTTTTCGCGACCTTGAAACCTCGCAACCTCACAACCTTGCCGGTTGGACCGTCGAGTTTGCACTCTCCTAGTCCGTGAGTTCCCGAGATGCGCGGTCCTACCTTATGCTCTGTCATGCATCCACAAGAATCTCGACTCCTTGGTGCTTCATGAATTCTTTGTTCCACCTGTATTCCACTCGTGCTCCACTATGGCCCACACTGCTCCAGCTGTCAGGATATCGCTATCTCGCAACCTTTTATTGCGAGGTCTCGAGACATGATACCTCGCTCAGATCCAACGGTCCTCTTGTGTCCCGAATCCAATGGCTGTCCTTCTCTCGCTACCTCGTGATCTCGTGACTTGGAGTACCCAAATGTTGGACTCTAAACCTGCGAGCTCTGGAGCTTGCGAGATCCGTTGATCTCTTGCCACCTGTCCTCTCAGATGGACGGCTACAAATCTCTCACTGCTTCGCATCCTCGTACCCTCGCGTCTTGTGGCATTTAACCCCAAGCACCTAGGCATTCACCCTACGAGTTCTGAGTTAGCGAGATGTCTCGATCCTTGACACCTATCCCTCTAGATGGATGGCTACAAATTTCTCGCCACTTCGTTACTCGCAAAGCTGAAGGGTTTCCTTTTCAGTCTTCCAACGCCTGAGTCTATGAGATCAGAATCTCTTGACACGCGTCCTCCACAATGAATGGCTCTGATCTTATCACATCTCGTGATCTCGCTGCTCTGGTTGCACAATCTTTGGGGATTCAGCTCCCGAGTCCCCGATACACGATATCATGTGTATATCCTACAGCTCCTGTGACTTGGAATCAACGAATCTGCCTCTCCTGAACTTCGAATCTCTTCAGAATCTTCTCGCCGTAACCTCCCTACACCTTTGCAAGATGTGACGATCCTCAGAATCTCGTGAAATCTCCTCAGAAGATTTCGACCATCCGTTCTTCATTATATAATCCCCGAGATGAAAAAGGGTATCTCTCCACGAGATTCCTCCGCTCTTTTCGTCAACCTATGACGTTTCTCCCTAGCTTCAAATCACACGGTTCTATGTTGAATATTCAGTGACTCAGAGTCTATCCCTCCCGAGCTTTGTCAATCTACTTCAACCTCAGTGAGATTCCTTGCACGCACTCTTTGCAGCATGCCTGCGAACACTTAGACTGTTCGAGCTTCATTTGGCTCTACTTATGCCCTAGCAGCAGTCCTTCGATACTTCTACTCAGTTTCACGACTGAGACTCTCTTTAGCCTGCGCACTTCTTGCATGGCTTCAACAACTCGCGTTCACTTTTGAGTGAATTGAAAATAAGAGTTTAACTCCCGAGCCTTCTGTCAATGCACTCCTTGTGGACGACTCAACTGCACTCCTTGCAGGAATCCTTGCTCAAAGAGAAACAATTGTAACTCACCTCACTTCCTCTCAGACTTCAATCTCAACACATGAAATCATACACACAACATGATAACAAATGCATAACAGAAGAAATATTCATAAGCAGAGCATTCAACACACATACACAGAGAATAACACAACAACCATGAATCTGAATCAACTTCTTCTATTAATTCAAGATCTGTACATGGGTGTTCTTCTATAACCCTTTGCTATTCTCCTATTCTCTAGAATCTTCTTCTTCTATCTCTATATTACAATGATACCAATGAGGGTGTCTATATTCAGTTTTCCCTCCTGCGCTCTAAAACTGTCTAATCTAAGAATTCAATTCTATCTACCTGCATCTACTACTATAAATGCCTCTTTCTATCTCAGACGAGAGTGTATGGCTCGAGGTCTGAGTAAATTTTTTTCCAAGGCACTTAAATTAAATGATCTCATTTAAGTTAGGCACGTCAACTTCAAGAGAGAATTTTAAAATTCAAAAACTTGCACTGGACGTCTTCTAGCTGTCTTTCTGCTTCCACGTTGGTTTTTTTTTTCGTGAGGGATGCTCTTGCATCATACTCCCTCGCTTGAAAATTTGCATGGGATCCTGTTGATGAGCTCCTACACGGTATGTCCATGCTTCTAAATCTCAGCTTCAGTCTCCCAACTGGCATCTTCAATTGGGTGTCCCTTCCATTTGATCAAATATTCAAAATATTTTTTCCTTCTGGTTTTCTTACCCACTCTTTTATTCAGTATCTGCTCCATCTGTGGCCTCTCTGCAACTGGCATCTTCTTCTGCCACTGGATCTTTGGTTGATCATCACTTTCTGCTCCTGCTTCATCATCTTTATATGGATATAAATCCGAAACATTAAATGTCGTAGATATTCCAATGTCCTCTGGTAACTCAATTTCATAAGCATTTTCTCCCATCTTCTTCAGGACATTGCATGGCCCAATTTTCTTCATCTTCAACTTGTTGTATGTTCCCCTTGGGAATCTTTCCTTCCTCAAATGTGCTAGAACCAGATCACCAACCTCAAAATGAAGTTGTCTCCGATGTTGATATTCTCTGTGCTTCTACTCCTGACTTGAATTCAACAGTCGCTCCTTCACCTAGCTGTGAAGTTCCTTCATCGCTTCAGTGAATTCCCCTGCACTATCACTGCTATTATTAGTCCGTTCTGAATCCCTCAATTCAGAAACTCCTCTTGGCTGCATTCCATATACAATCTGGTATGGACTTTTTCCCATGCTCCTGTTTACTGAATCATTGTAAGCAAACTCTGCCTGTGGTAATATGCTATCCCAACTGCTATGGTGCTCTGTCACCAAGCTCCTCAACAAGTCTCCCAGACTTCTATTGACCACTTCTGTTTGTCCATCTGTCTGAGGATGATAAGCAGAACTAAACATCAAATTAGTCCCCAACTTTTTCCACAATGTTCTCTAGAAATGCCCTATGAATTTTGTGTCTTTGTCCAAAACTATGCTTTTTGGCAATCCATGGAGTCTTACAATCTCCTTGAAAAACAAATTTGTGATGTGAGTCACATCGCTGGTTTTCTAGCATGGAATGAAATGTGCCATTTTAGAAAACCTGTCAACTACCACAAAGATTAAATCAATACCACTTTGTGTCCTTGGCAATCCCAATATAAAATCCATGCTAATTTCATCCCACGACCTCTCAGGTATGGCTAATGGCTAATAAAATCCTGCATTCTACTTCCTTCCTTTTGAATGTTGGCAAATCCTGCATCTGTCAACAAACCTCTTGACTTCTGACCGCATCCCTGGCCAAAAGTATGACTCGCTCATCTTTGCAAATGTCTTATCCTGGCCAAAATGTCCCGCCAATCCACCACTGTGCTTTTCTTTCAACAAGTTCTCCCTCATGGAGAAATTCGAAATACACAATTGATTTCCTTTGAACAAAAATCCGTCCCGGATCACATACTCTATCCACTAGCTTCTGTCTCTGAGAACTGGATTCTCAGCTGCTTCATAAGCCTCCTTAAAATCTGGATCATCTGCGTACATGTCCTTAAGATCATCAAAGCCTAACGTCCTAACTTTGAACTCCTACATCAGCAAACACTTCCTGCTCAAAGCATCAACAACTTTGTTAGCAGTACCAGAAATATGTTTTATCACAAAAGTGAAATTCTGCATGTATTCTACCCATTTAACATCCCTCTGATTCAACTTTTCCTGTTGAGCCACAAATTGTAATTCATGGTTATCACTATATAAAACAAATTCTTTTGGAATCAAATAGTGCCTCCATTTCTTCAATGCCTGTATGATAGCATAGAATTATTTATCATACGTGGAGTATTCTTATTATGCCTCATTCAGCTTCTCGCTGAAATATGCAATCAACCTATCTTCTTGACTCAAGACCGCTCCTATGGAAAATCTACTTGCATCACATTTCACTTGAAATGTCTTCTGAAAATATGGCAACACCAAAATTGGTTGCTCTGTAATCTTCCGTTTCAACAAATTGAAACTCTTCTCAGCTTCTTCTGTCCAGTGAAAAGATTTATGTCTTTTATTGACTGTGTCCATTATTGCTGCACTAATTCCACTGAAATTTCTGATGAATTTTCGGTAGAAACTAGCCAGTCCATGGAAACTCCTCACCTCAAATACGTTCTTCGGTGATGGCCAATTCTTAATTACCTCCACCTTATTTGGATCCATCTTTAATTCATTCGCCGAAACAAAAAAACCCAAATAAATGAGTTCTGTCTTCATAAATGAGGACTTCTTCATATTAATCAACAACTTCTCCTGCTGTAGCTTCCTCATCACAATAGCCAAATTCTTCAAGTGTTCAGCCTTTGTCTTGCTGAAAACCAATATGTCATCCAGGTACACGATGACAAATTTTCCAATGAAATCCTTCAGGACTTCATTCATCAACCTCATAAAGGTACTTGGTGCATTCATTAAGCCAAACGGCATGACAATCCATTCATACAAACCTTCGTTTGTCTTGAATGTTGTTTTCCATTCATTGCCTTCTCTCATACGAATCTGATGGTATCCACTCTTCAAATCTAATTTTGAAAAAAAAAATTCCCCACTTAAGCAATCCATCAGATCATCCATTCTCGGCAATGGGAATCTATACCTGATAGTTATCTTGTTTATCGCCCTTGAATCAGTGCACATCCTCCAGCCTCCATCTTTCTTCGGATTGAGTACTGTTGGAACAACACACAGACTCAAGCTTTCCCTAACCAAGCCTTTGTCCAACAACTCCTGGACCTGTCTTTTAACTTCTTCATTCTCTTGCGATGTCAACCTGTACGCAACTTTGTTTGGTAAACTAGCTCCTAGTATGAGGTCTATATGATGACTCACACTCCTAATTGGTGGCAATGAACGAGGTAATTCATCCACCGCAATATCAGCGAACTCTTCCAGCAGTTCCTAAACTTCCTCTGGCAAATCATCCACTCTTGTGCTAGTCAGAACAATCCTCGATTTTCTAACCACAAAGAATTGTGGATCCTCCTTCTTTTTAACTTCTATAAGAAGTTCCTTCCCACTCATGAGAAGTACTTTGTTTCTCATTTCCGGTTTCACTTCTTTATCTTCGATCAGACACAACATGTGAGTCCTCCCATTCTTCTTCAGGGTATATGTATTCATCCTTCCATCATGAACTACATTTCTATCATATTGCCATGGTCTACCCAACAATAAATGACAGACATCCATCGGAATAACATCACATAAAACTTTAGCATTATATCCTCCTATCTTGATGTCAACTAAGCACTGTTTAGTGACATTTACCTAATGTCCCTTCTGTAGCCATGAAACTTTGTATGAACTTGGATGATCAGTTGTCTCCAGCTCCAGTTTTTCTACCATCTCGGTTGAAACGAGATTATCGATGCTTCCACTATCCACGATGACCTTGCACACTCTATCCTTGGTCTTGCAAGCAGTCCTAAAAAGACTGTTCCTTTGCACTGGATTCTCCATCTCCTTCTCTGGCGTCAAAAGGAATTTTCGCATCACCAACGATCTTTCACCTTCAACATACTCTGTCTCAACATATCGCCTTTGTGCCTCAGTGATGTGAACTTCTCCAGTTTCTTTATTTTTCTCTGGACACTCGAATGACCTGTGCCCATTATTTCCACATGTGAAGCATGTGACTACTCCACCTCTTCCTCTTCCTCTACCTCTGGTACGAGGAAATCTATTATTATCAGCATATCCTCCTCGTTTCTCAGTATGCTGCTCTCTTTGCTCAACATATGGTCTTCTCTGTGAGGTTCCACCTCTTTCAACCTTTTCCTGAGGTTTCTTCCACTCCTCCTTGGGCTTCTGGTATTTATCTTGGGCAACTTCTTTGCCTTTGGGCTGACTCCTACCTCTACCTCTCTGACTTTGTTTACGGCTCAACTTCTCCTCAGCTTTTATAGCCAATTGGTAAGCATCCTCCACCGTTCGGATGGTTGCCATATTTAATTCATTCTGAATTTCATACCTCAGGCCATTCAGATACCTAGCCACCCTTTCATCATTGCTTTCGCTATGACCTACCCTGATATTTAACCTCTAAAACTCCTCTGTATACTCTTTCACTGTCATCATCTTCTGTCTCAGGTTCTGCATCCTCCTGAACAAAGAAATTTGATAGTCCCTGGGAATTAATTTTTCCTTCATCTTTGCAATCATCCTGTCCCAGCTCTTTATCTTTTGTTTTCCTTGGCAACGCCTGTCAGCTTGCAGTTCATCCCACCACAAGGCTACATGTCCCTTTAATCTTGTGACGGAATGTCTGACCTTCTTATCATCTTTGATATCTTCATAATCAAAATAAGTGTCAAGAGCTCTAATCCAATATAGCAGCTTTTCTACATCCAAACTCCCTTCATAAGATGGAATGTCCACCTTTTTTTTCGAACTCATCTGAGCGATAGCCTTAATTAACCACTCATTGGCTGCATCTTCGACTGCAACTTCTTCCTATTGTTCAGCTTCAACTTCACCTTAAGAGTCACTCATATCTCTAGCATTTGTTGTGCGTCTTTGTGCTGCTACCATATCTTCTAATCTCGCTCGGAGATCACGTATCTGCCTTTCCATTTCTAGATTCTGTACTTGTCTCCCTCTTCTTCTCACATCCGTGTCCTCTAGATCAGGTGATTGTCTTTCCCTTCTCGGTGGCATGGTGAAATTTTCTTTTCTCTGCTACAGAAAGCAAAGAAACTGTTCTATGCTCTGATACCACTTGACATGTGTATCAGAGTGTTCTCTTGTCTCCTCCTGCCTCTCTTGCCTGAAATATATAGACAAGTAATAAGCTCTGATACCACTTGACATGTGTATCAGAGTGTTTTCCTTCTCTGTCTCTTCCTGCCTGAAATATACAGATAAGAATCTAAGCTCTGATACCACTTGACGCAAGGGCGCTCCACCCAGGCACGTCCTTGCACAGGACCTTTTCTTTCTCGGCCCGAAGAACTCGATGGTTCTTCTATCTCCTTATCGGGGGATCTGCACCCACAATAATCTGTTCCGAGATCTCCCCTTTACCACTAAGAGATTCGTTAAATCTCGCTGTCTCATGAGTTTGTGACTTCAAACCTCCAACTTTCCTTTCCAATCTCACGATACCCGATCTGACGATATGGGTATAGCTCCTTCCACATGTAGTTGTGGTCTAGGATTAATGTTAGTGCTTCTCGCGAACTTGAAACCTCGTGACCTCGCAACCTCGTCGGTTGGACCATTGAGTTTCCACTCTCCTAGTCCGCGAGTTCCCGAGATGCACGGTCCCACCTTATGCTCTGCCACACGTCCGCAAGAATCTCGGCTCCTCGGCGCTTCGAGACTTGGCGTCCAGACAAGTCTTTCTCCTTGGCACTTCGTGGCTCATGAATTCTTTGTGCCACCTGTATTCCACTCGCACTCCACTATGTCCCACACTGCTCCAGCTGTCAGGATATCGCTATCTCGCAACCTTTTCTTGCGAGGTCCCGAGACACGATACCTCGCTCAGATCCAACGGTCCTCCTGTGTCCCGAATCCAACGACTGTCCTTCTCTCGCTACCTCGTGATCTCGCGACTTAGAGTACCCAAATGTTGGACTCTAAACCTGCGAGCTCCCGAGCTTCCGAGATCCATTGATCTCTCGCCACCTGTCCTCTCAGATGGATGGCTACAAATCTCTCGCCGCTTCGCATCCTCGTAACCTCGCGTCTCACGATGTTTAACCCCAAGCACCTGGGCATTCACCCTACGAGTTCTGAGTTAGCGATATGTCTCGATCCTTGACAACTATCCCTCCAGATGGACGGCTACAAATTTCTTGGCACTTCGTTACTCGCAAAGTTGAAGGGTTTCCTTTTCAGTCTTCCAACGCCCGAGTCTGCAAGATGAGAATCTCTTGATACGCGTCCTCCACAACGAATGACTCTAATCTTATCGCATCTCGCGATATCGATTCTCTAGTTGTACAATATTTGGGGCTTCAGCTCCCGAGTCCCTGATACACGATATCACGTGTAGATCCTACAGCTCCTATGACTCGGAATCAACGACTCTGCCTCTCCTGAACTTCGAATCTCTTCAGAATCTTCTCGTCGCAACCTCCCTGTACCTTTGCAAGATCTAACAATCCTCAGAATCTCGTGAAATATCCTCAGAAGATTTCAACCATCCATTCTTCCTTATATAATCCCCAAGATGAAAAAGGGTATCTCTCCACGAGATTCCTTTGCTCTTTCCGTCAACCTGCGACGTTTCTCCCCAGCTTCAAATCACACAGTTCTACGCTGAATCTTCAGCGACTCAGAGTCTATCCCTCCCGAGATTTTTCAATCTACTTCAACCTCAGTGAGCTTCCTTGCGTGCACTCTTTGCGGCACGCCTGCGAACACTTCGATTATTCGATCTTCATTTGACTCTACTTATGCCCTAGCAGCAGTCCTTCGATACTTCTACTCAGTTTCATGACTGAGACTCTCTTTAGCCTGTGCACTTCTTGCACGGCTTCAACAACTTGCGTTCACTTCTAATCAAATTAAGAACAAGAGTTTAACTCCCGAGCCTTCTATCAACGCACTCCTTGCAGACGACTCAACTGCACTCCTTGCAGGTATCCTTTCTCAAAGAGAAACAATTGTAACTCACCTCACTTCCTCTCAGACTTCAATCTCAACACATGAAATCATACACACAACATGATAACAAATGCATAACAGAAGAAATATTCATAAGCAGAGCATTCAACACACATACACAAAGAATAACACAACAACCATGAATCTGAATCAACTTCTTCTATTAATTCAAGATCTATACATGGGTGTTCTTCTACAACCCTCTGCTATTCTCCTATGCTCTAGAATCTTCTTCTTTTGTCTCTATATTACAATGATACCAATGAGGGTGTCTATATTCAGTTTTCCCTCATGCGCTCTAAAACTGTCTAATCTAAGAATTCAATTCTATCTACCTGCATCTACTACTATAAATGCCTCTTTATATCTCAGACGAGAGTGTATGGCTCGAGGTATGAGTACATTTTTTTCCAAGGCACTTAAATTAAATGATCTCATTTAAGTTATGCGCGTCGACATCAAGAGAGAATTTTAAAATTCAGAAACTTGTGTTGGACATCTTCCAGCTGTCTTTCTACTTCCACGTTGGTTTTGTTTTTCATAAGGGATGGTCCTGCATCAGGAGTCGGCCGAGATCCTGATCTACGGTCATCTCCTTAGCGTTAAAAGACCTATGGATCTCAACGCTCTGCTTTTTTGTGTGAGGATGATGAAGTGAAGGATGAACCTATCAGCTATCTACCTCTGTTGCTATCCTTGCCTGATTGTTTGACTTGCCCCTTTCAGTACGACCTCTCCATATGGATTATCTTGCTTCCTTGTTGTTTATTTCTCTGCGCCTTGACTGATAGAATCCCTGCGATCCCTTCGATGAGTTATCCTTATGGCCCTGACATTCTCTTACTGTTGTCAGCATTTTTATATTGGTATCCTGAGTTGTAAAAGGTATTTAACTTCAATCTGCATCTTGGTTCTTGTTGGATTGACTGGTTTTTATTACTTCTGCGATTGTAAGTGTGTAACTGATGTACAACTATTACCTCTGCTGTTGTAATTAGGTAATGGATGTAAAAATATTACTTCAACGATTACAATATGTGATAGCTGTAAAATATTAACCCTGTGTCTTCATCACTTAAATGGCTAATTTAACTATGTAAATATCATTTACTGACGAATTTTTTTCTGTATGTTCATCATTTGATAATGGCCAATCTAACCCTACATCTTCATCACTTAAATGGCTAATTTAACTGTGTAAATATCATTTACTGGCGAATTCGTTTCTGTATGTTTATCATTTGATAATGGCCAATCTAACCTTGTGTCTTCATCAATTAAATGGCAAATTTAATTGTGTAAATATCATTTACTGGTGAATTCGTTTCTGTATGTTCATCATTTGATAATGGCCAATCCAACCCTGCATCTTCATCACTTATATGGCTAATTTAACTATGTAAATATCATTTACTGGTGAATTCGTTTTTGTATGTTCGGGTGAAATCATGAAGGTGGGTTACACTTTTGCTTGTTTTATGAGAAAAAAAAACTGTATTTTCACAAGTTATTCAACTTCCGACATATAAACGTATTTTTTTTATTTAGAATTTCACTTTACAGTAAAAACAAAACTTGTGAAGAATTGTGTTAGATTTCTAATGACTATTTTTCAAATTTTTTTATCACGATTTGATATGTCAAATTGACAATTGTTTAACAATATGTTTCTTAAACACGAAATGAATGATAATGAGTTGCTTATTTCTACAACAGTGTTTTTTTTTTATTAAATTTATGTTTTGAAGAAACAAAATATACTGCAACAATCTACAGAGACTCTATTTTATTATGACTATCATTTTGAATGTAACGAATGAATATTATAATTTCTAGAATTTTTTGAAGTTGACCAAGCTGAAAACGTTGCAGAGTTTACATACATGTTTTTCTACACCTCGTATCTATCTTAATTTTTACGTAAAACTAAAATCTAAAAATACCCTTTTGAAA
>ML784679.1:187297-205888 GCA_009831015.1 Picea engelmannii
ATGAGAAAAATTCCATATTTCCAAAAATATATTAAGATAATCTATATCACAAAATCTATTTTTTTTCCAAATCATTCAAGCAACATTTTTTAATCCATAAACTTTATCCATCAATTCATTGCCCAAAAGTAATGAGGGTTTTGTGAAAGGTTGTTCTTGGCATAAGGAAATGCATTGGTGATATTTTGTTGGAAAAGATATTATACGCATCATGGCTAGGTTTATTTCTCACCCTCACTTAAATTTATAAGAAAATTGGAATCTAAAGTTTTACTAGTGGAAACTCGTTTGCAAAAGACAAACATTGAAAACCAAACACAAAAAAMAAACTTGAAAAGGAAACACAAACATTAAGAATCCAGGAATAGTTGTAAATGGTAAATCGCATATATGAATCAGGCGTGGGAGATATTCGCACTAGAGGTAAAAAAAAAACAATGATTGTAGCACTTATAAAAAACAACAATGATTGTAGCACCCCTCTAGACCTCTAGTAGTGCGTTTTTTGGCCATGCGGACTTTGAATGTACAGTTTGTGAATGAAAATATACGCAAACGCAAACACAAATAGGGGAAACGAATGAAAATTTATGTTTAAATCTACAGTTTGCGAAAGGAAATTATACAGTTTGCGAAACAAATGAAAATATACAGTTCACATGTACAGTTTGCAAATTCAAATGAAAATATACAGTTCGCATGTACAGTTTGCGAATGAAAATGAAAATATACAGTTCGCATGTACAGTTTGCGAATGAAAATATACAGTTTGCGAAACGAATGTACAGTTTGTGAATGAAAATACAGTTTGCGAATGAAAATACAGTTTGCGAATGAAAATACAGTTTGCAAATGAAAATCATAATACAGTTTGCGAATGAAAATCATAATACAGTTTGCGAATGAAAATACAGTTTGCGAATGAAAATACAGTTTGCGAATGAAAATACAGTTTACGAATATAATTAGGGAAACGAATATACAGTTTCGCAAAATATGGGAAATTAATGAAAATATACAGTTTCGCAAAATATGGGAAATTAATGAAAATATACAGTTTCGCAAAGGCAAACGAATGAAAAATGAAAATGTACAGTTTCGCAAATGCAAACGAATAAAAAATGAAAAATGTACAGTTTCGCAAATGCAAACGAATAAAAAATGAAAATGTACAGTTTGGCAAACGCAAATGAAAATGTACAGTTTGGCAAACGCAAATGAAAATGTACAGTTTGGCAAACGCATAAAAAATGAAAATGTACAGTTTCGCAAACGCAAATGAAAATGTATAGTTTCGCAAACTGTACATTGAAAGCGTAAAGGAAAACTGAACAAATCCGCGATTTGAATGTAAATTGATTGTGCATTCAGGTAATTTGGGACTCTAGCGGAAAATTCAACAAAATCAAACAGGTTAATTACTCAAATTAAAGCTAATTCTGCGTTTGGCTTTTCTATACACCCAATTACATTGGATTTTAAGTATGTATTTGCATCAATTTAAAAAGATAAACAGATACAGAAATGTAATTGGTGATTATGTTAGTTCTATTAGTATACATATATCTTATCTGTTTTGGATTTGAACCTGTGAGCTCTTAAGAAAAAGCACATGGTTTTAACCATTATATACACTCAAGATATAAATAATATAACCACCTAGATGCTCAAAATCTTTAAACTAGTAATCATTTTCATGATCCACTTATTTATGGATGAAAAATGAAAATGTATAGTTTGGCAAACGCAAACGCAAATGCAAATGAAAAATGAAAATGTACAGTTTACATTTTATATCTACGAAAATGTACAGTTTACATTTTACATCTACGAAAATGAAAATCAATTTGCATTTTATAACTACGAAACGCAAATGTACAGTTTATATCTATGAAAATGTACAGTTCGCAAACGCAAATGTACAGTTCGCAAATGCAAATGAAAATCAATTTACATTTTATATCTACGAAATATACGCAAACAATTTACATTTTATATCAATTTACATTTTATATATATCTACGAAAATCAATTTACATTTTATATCAATTTACATTTTATAAATATACGCAAACATACTGTTTATATACGCAAACATATTGTTTATATAAACATAAACATTTTATAAACATAAACAAAAAATATATACGCAAACATAAACAAACAAACAATAAACATACCCAAATGTCCTCGGCGTCCGCTGCGTCCTCGGCATCCGCTGCTCCACTGCTCCCACGACCGCTGCTCCACTGCGTCCTCGGCTCCACTGCTCCCACGACCAATTCATCCGCTGCGTCCGCTGCTCCCACGACTCACAAAGCCCACTGCTCCCTCGGCGTCCGCTGCTCGACTACTCCTCACAGAGCCTCACACAACCAAAAAAATTCGAAACGTCTAACACCGATTTGTGGCAATTATATAGAAAAATATTTCGGCCAAACAATAGTTCGGCCGAAAGATTGTTCGACCGAACAATCTTTCGACCGAAAGATAGTTCGGCCGAACAATCTTTCGGCCGAGATATGTTTCGGCCGAAAAGCTATCGCTGGAAAGAAAATATCCGGTCGACCAAATTTTTACACGCAAATCGAGGGCCCCGTAATGACTCCGTTCGATTTGACGTTTATGTTTTCGGCCGAACAATAGTTCGGACGAAAATATGTTCTTTCGGCCGATAAATATATTTAGTTCGGCCGAAAATTTGTTTTTTGAAATTTTGGAGACCAGATTGTCACGAAAGTGTAACCCACCTTCGTGATTCCACCTGTTCATCATTTGATAATGTCCAATCTAACCTTGTGTCTTCATCACTTAAATGGCGAATTTAACTGTGTAAATATCATTTACTGGCGAATTCGTTTCTGTATGTTCATCATTTGATAATGGACAATCTAACCTTGTGTCTGCATCACTTAAATGGCAAATTTAACTGTGTAAATATCATCTAAGGGAAAATTCATTTTGTTTTCTCATCATTTGATAACGGCCAATTAAACCCTATGTCTTCATCACTTTTAATGGAGAATTTAACTCTGATTAATTATCAATTAATGGTGAATTCATTCTGTGTGCTCATCACTTGATAATGGCAATGTAAATCTCCTTTTCATCCATCCTTTACATCTACGTTTTTATCTGCTTATCCCTTTTACCTGCGTTTTATTTGTGGTTGGCATGATTCATTCTTAAACCTATACAATATCTAATATGGATATCCCTGCGATCTTATCTATCCTTATGGCGTGTTTACATAGCCTGCATTTTTCTTTGGGCTGGAGTTGTGTCTGCGTGATCCTGTGTTTTGCTTTGGGCTGGAGTTGTGTCTGCGTGATCCTGCATTTTTTTTTAAAACCATTATGACAATGGAGTGCATGCCAGCGACTAATTGGCTAAATCTGTTGAGACTGTGAAATTTCCCTTTGAAGTTTGCAGGTTGCCCTTAAAAAAGGGGCTAACTATTACCTTGTTGCATGGCCATTTATTAGCTTTATGAGACTGTGATTCTGCCTTTATGAAGTTGTGATTCTGTTTTTAAAAACTGTTATCCGTTACCCATGCTTTCTACTTTACCTGACAACATTCTTAATTGGATTTATTATTTCTGGACAACATTCCTCATTTTCTAAATTCACAATGACAATTAATGTTGTAGTGGATTAAAAGAATTACATACTCTTCCCTTGATTTAATTACTATTAAAATAATTTCCTCATTTTAAATTTGCTTCCACCAATTTACTATAAGTGTTTTGTCTAAAATTTATTACTTTTCACTTTTAGAAAATAAGTGGTAAAAATATCTAATTATTCCACACTTCTTACCTTGAAACTAGTGTCAATCAAATGTTGTATTGAATTAATGCTTTTATATCCTTGAATTTCCACTATTTTAGATATATACATGAGATGACAAATTTTTAGTTATTAAAAGTTAATATTTTTCATTGATGGATGATATACACATAATAGTTGTGTGTAAGAATTTTCCTTATATTTATAACATACTAGAACAAAAGGGGTATTATATGTAGGTATTGAGGAAATTTATATATAGATAGATAGTATTAAATGCTAAAATGTATATAGTAATTACAAATTAATTGGGTAAGTTCTTAAGCAGGATTTTAATTTCAATCATTTAAATGTTTCAAAATTTTGCATACCTACAATTGTTGTTATGATTGTGCATCTGTGTGCCATGAAATGAACTAGTAATTTAAGTGGTACCATGAGATGATGTGATGCATGTTGAATTGAGTTTACAGATTTTCTTGCGCCATGAAATTAATACGATTGTTAGGGGTTGTGTAATTAGATTACCTAGACCATGTAGATATAATGATTGCTTTAATATATGTGCTAATGCACCAATAAATATTGATGATTCTTGATTGATTAGAGTGATTTTTTTATAGTTTTCGTTTAATGTGTGATAGTGCTAGATGGTTTCAAGTGACATTGAAATTGAGTATGATTGAGGGTTATAGTCCCCTTTTTATGTTGCGCTTAGGTTCCTTGAGCGCTTTTCACGATGTGGTGACATGATTCCTTGAACTAGGATCATTGCACACATAGGTCGATAAGTGCATATGATGCTTGGCTTGGGTCATGTGCTTCCTGTTGAGGGTGTTGTTGTTTATTATAGTTAATGTTTGTACTTGGTTGTAAAAATGTTTAATGTGATTGGTTTTTCTCACTATAAGGGTTCTAGACCTTGTGTAATTAATTTTTGTTGCATTGGGTTGTTATGATGTTTGTCCTTAGCTTAGTAGGCTTGGTCTTCTTGTGTCGGGCAGGATGTAGACACCTCCTTGTTCCTCCGAACAGTCGCCAACCTTGAGACCTTAAATGGTCAAAATCGATGGGAATCTTGGCTTGAGAATTGCTTATGTGTCCCGGAGGTCCTAACCATTGCAGGGTAGGGCGAACGGGTAGTCATTCTTATTCTTCATCGGTTTGAATGTCGTACATTGCTTCTAGGTGCTTGATGTGCTAGTATGTTAGGTCGATATGTTGGTTGTTGCATGAGTTGCATGCATTGTGTTCATCATCGTGTTGCAATGTTGAGTATAATGTTATTATTACCTTTCTACACACAAAAATAAAAATAAAAAATTGTACTTGTTATGAGAGGCTTGTTGTCGTAACGACCAGGTTCATTACAAAGAAGGTGGAGATAAAGTACCAATTGGTTTCAATGGATTAAATTTTTATTATCCTATCTGTTAAATTAAATTATAGTCCTCTTTTAAAAAGAGAAATTAATTAAATTTTGAAAATAAAAGTTTAATTAAAAACTTTTATTTTCAACTTTTATTTAAAATAGAAATGTACCCATTTTAAAAATATGGATATTAGTGATGTAAGTTCATTATTAAGTGCTTAATTATGCATTGATTAAATATGATACTTCAATAAGAAAATTGTACGAGAAATTCAAGAAGGAAAAACCCTAACTAATCAAGTAGTTAAAAGAACCAACTTTAAAAGAGAGGAAAGACATCATCAAGGTGCGAGAATCATAATTATTAGAGAGATAGGGTAAAATATCAGAGGGAGAATAAGGTACAACCATGAATACACAACCAAGATTTTGATCAAAGAAAATATATATTTATCTTCTCCACTCTTTCTATTCTTCTACACCATTTCTCATAGTTTTATGCTTGATTCTCTCAATTGGGAATAATGATGTGTTCTTTAGTGTTCTTCTTATATTCTTCCAAAATATTTTTCTTGTATGATCATACAATATTTACAGCCATATACATGACTATGAGATCTTTTGTAATGAGGAACATCTTTCCTGAATAAAAATCCACAAATAATTGTTGTGGGGTTGATTTCAACTCTATCTTGTAACTTTGAGTCTTAAGTATGACGTATTTGAGATTGACTTATCAAATTATCTTTTTATATTCACAGTATTTCTCTTTTAAATTTATTTGAGATGATAAAATTATTCTCTTCTATTTCGTGTGAATAAGACATGGATGCATTTATATATGATTAAGAATATTGTGTATGTTATGTTGATTAGAAATAAATTATGATATTAAAACCCTCCTTCAATATTTTCATATTAAGAGACTTATTTTTGTACATAAAGGTTATATCAATTTATTGAAGACCATATCATTTCATAAATTCACCAATAAAGACCTAGGGTTTTCTTCCTAAGAATTATCTTAAGCCAAGATATTCTAGTTATATATTTTATCCAAAGAGGAGTACCACCTCTTTAAAAATGCAGGAGGATTCATATCCTTGTGAGGTTGTCATTTCGGTCCCGACCGATTCAAGTGTCAACAGTAGTAACCTTGATATATATAAGAGATAATAAATCCTTCAACATTAAAAATAAATACTTGAAATTCAAAGATACTGAAAAATTCACCATAAATAAAACATGAATATAGAGAGAAGAACCCTTAAGGTAGGGAAACACCATCAGTTACTCTTTATGGAAGGAATCTCCACAAGGGACACTTTATACAAAGAAATACATCCAACATCCAACGTATCTCAATACAATGATACTAATGTGTATTTATACTTTCTTATGAGTATTCTTAAGGGTCTATTGGGTAAAATCATGAAGATGGGTAACACTTTTTTCTGTTTTATTAGAAAAAAAACTGTATTTTCACAAGTTCTTCAACTTTCGACATACAAAATAAAATTTTTTATTTAGAATTTCACTTTACAGTAAAAACAAAACTTGTCAAGAATTTCGTTATCTTTCCAATCAATATTTTTCAAATTTTGTTTATTAAGATTTGATATGTCAATTTGACAATTGTATAACGGTATGTTTCTTAAACATGAAAGGAATGATAACGAGTTAGTTTTTCCCACAACAACGTATCATGCGCTCGACCTCGCAACCACCTTTAAGAGCCCCACCCTTTTTATAGATGATAAACTGAGTGGCTTACTTCAAAACCAATCAAAATATCCAATTACTAGTGTTATTAGGGAAATACCAGATTGGGGTACTTTAAAAGAAAGGAAATAACATGAACTCTTTCCTTTTGGTTTAGGAATTGAAGGGGAATTTTGCTAGGGGAAGAGGTGGGGATAAACAAAATATACTGCAACAATATACAAAGTCTGTATTTTATTATGACTATAATTTTGAATCGAACGGATGAATATTATAATTTCTAGAATTTTTTGAAGTTGACCAAGTTGAAAATGTTGCATATTTTAAACACATGTTTTCCTACACCTTGTATTTATCTTAATTTTTACTTAAAAGTAAAATCTAAAAATACCCTTTTGAAGAGAACAGTTTAAGAATTATGAATATAAATTTTCCATAATTTTCCACTATGTATTTTTAGAGACATGGATTTTTCATTTCACGGAATCATAATCTCACATAAAAATATTATATCATGATTTTTTTATAAAATTTAATAAAATTAGATAAAAACAATGAAAACGAAAACAAATTATATCCAATGAAAGTAGATTCAATTTTAAAAATGTTGGTATCAATTCTGAAACTAAATTATGAGTATTTGTAGTAGTCCTCTACCTCGAAAGATCAAGTAAGATGGAGAAAATTTGTAGTTTCATGCAAACAATCCCATTTTCAGGTTTTCGGTCGAAGCCTAGTTTTTAACGAAATCCGTTAAATATAAACATTTCGGCCGAAAATTCTTTCGACTAAAATATGCTTACCACAGGAAAATAATTCATTCGAAAAACATTGTACACGAATTTTTAGTGCTTCGTTCAATTTGACGTGCAAATTTTCGACCAAAAAAAGTCCTAACAACATTTTTTCAGCCGAAAAAATTGCCGCTCGAAATTTTTGAGCCCCGATTGTCACGAAAGTGCTACCCACCTTCATGATTTTACCCTATTCCAAATACCTCTTATTATTATATTATTTTTTTTAACTCTTTAGTGAGCCTATTTAATACCTATCAACTAACAAGTGAGACTATTCCATGATGATTGGCCACATTAAATTCATTATCCCCTTGGGTACATCATATTATCCTCCCTAAATACATTACAAGCAGGGTCCTATCCATTGTTCTTTTATTCAATCTCTGAGATAGTGTGTCTGAATGAATGTCTCGATGACTATTGTTTCAATGGTTATGATATATTATAATTGCCATTTCTTTTCCCAGGTAAATCTCATATTATATGAATAGTGGTGATAAAAAAATTGATTGTTAGGTTTGCTTCATGTTTAACTAATGGTCATTGGTATTGTAGTTTGTTTTCAAGTTTTAATTCCATATATCCTCTTAGTAACATGTTTATTTTAGCATTTTATACGTGCTAGTTTTGGCCTATTATAAGGGTCAATAATTTTCAATCCTTCGTGTGTTATGTGTTAGTAGAGGATTGGAAAGAATCTTTTGATTGATTATTTGAAACTAAATAAATTAAAAACTTTGTAAGTTTAATTTTCAACCATGTATCAATGGATTGTTTTCAAGTGTATCTACATTAAGATTGAAAAAAAACTAAAAATATTTATTCTTGCTAATATATAATTGGAAATAAAGTTAACAACATAAACATATGTAACATATGTATTCTTGATAATACATATAATTAGAAATAATGTGAACAACTTAAATATTGTGATTGATACATTTTAAACCAAGAAAACATTGATGATTGATACATTAAAAAATAAATGATGGAAATTTTAATTAAATATTTTTTATAACTTATGTAAAAATAAATAAAAATTACATACTTTTTGGGCATGTGGTCATATCTTGGATATAGCATCAACGTTGGCCTAATCTATTTGAATAATTTACGATCTATGAAATGCTGAAAAAGCTCTTTGTGGGCTTTTTTTTTTTTTAAAGTATAAAAGAGTTTGATTAAACGTGTGCCCTTAATTGAGCTAATAAAAGAGTTTGATTGAACATGTGCCTTTAATTGAGCTAATAGATTCATTGAGAGGTAGATATACCTTTAAAAATTACTTTAATGGAGGTTTCGATTTTACATATTACCTATATTATCTTCAGATTTGGATATTACTTTAAAAGATATGGAGTTTCATAAATTCACAAACTTTTCTATGCAATTTTACTTGTTATTATAGAACATTTTGATATGTTTAAATTTTTTTTATTTTTATTTAATTTATATTCATTATTTATTACAATAGAAAAATTTTATTACAATCCATTTTCAATGTAACATTTCAATATATTTTAATAATTATGAATAATTATGTTTGGATGTATTAACTTTAACACTTTATCTATTTTCTCAAAAAATGATATAAATATTTGAAATAAGATACTTTCAACATTATCAATATTACATGTCTATTTTTTAATAAATTTAAATGGATAAAAAATAAAAATAAAACAATATGATTAGTTTTAAATATGTATTTTTTAAATAAATTTAAATAGATTAAAAAAAATAAAAAACAACATAAAGTAAAAACAGAAAGTTTTAATCATAAAAAAAATTTAAAAAATGAAAACAAAAAATTGTTACTTTATAATGCAAAAATTCTAACGCAAACTTGGTTATTACAAAATTTCTCACATAAACGTGGTTGTTACTTAGAAATGTCAAAAAAATTCAAATATTAAATCAATATTGAATAAATTGTTTAAATAAAAGTTGTTTATCATATCGAAAATGATATGAAATCTACTTTGTAAGTAAAGGATTCTATACTGGATTTTCAAAAAAATTCAAATATTAAATCAATATTGAATAAATTGTTTAAATAAAAGTTGTTTATCATATCGAAAATGATATGAAATCTACTTTGTAAGTAAAGGATTCTATACTGGATTTTCAAGAAAGTTGTTGATGTACTTCAACTCCTATATTTGCAATTTAACTTATGATTTGAGTAGGAAGATTGCAATTTTAAAGAGATTAAAAGTATATTTAAATTTTAGTATTAAAAATATATTAAACATTATGATCATTAACTCAATTGCAAATTTGAAATCTGATTGAAAGTTAAAATTACAGTGTAAAGAAAAGATGGATGATTACTATTAGGACGTGGGAGTTCTAAAATCCTTTTAGGAATTGCAATTTAACTTATGATTTGAGTAGGAAGATTGCAATTTTAAAGAGATTAAATGTATATTTAAATTTTAGTATTAAAAATATCAAATAAATATTATGATAATTAACTCAATTGCAAATTTGAAATCTGAATGGAAGTTAAAATTGCACTGTAAAGAAAAGATGAATGATTACTATTAGGGCGTGGGAGTTTTAAAATCCTTTAGACAATGTCTAATTAAAAATTTAAGCAACATACTTTTTTTTATTTTAACAATATAATCCATTATTATATTCTAAAGTCTCATATTTTTTTGACATCTCTTTGCAAAGTTGCTAACATTTTCAACTTTTTTACATTTGGATATGAATATGGTAATAATATCTGAAAATAACCATTTTTACATTTCCAAATCAATATAAATTATATTGATGAACTTTTTTATATTTTAATAAATATGGTAATTACATCAAAATGCGTATACTTATTGGAGATGGGCACAATTAATGATCTTTTAATTTTAAATTCTAATCTGATGGTTATGCATTGAAGATGCTGGTATATTCTTAGTCGTCCTCCAAAATCAATGGATCAGATTTATTGTTAATAACTTCTTTGCATTTATAAATGCATCCGTTACTTCTTCAGAATTTAATTATCTAACTCAATTAGAGTTTCATTATCTAACTGGATTTTATTTTAAAGTGAATTTTTTTTTATCCACCATAACTCTTTCGGCGTTCACCCGCCGCGAGTTAGCGGCTGTGCTAGTAATATCTTCAAAGGACTTAACTCCTCCTTTTTACATTTTTTCACATAGTCCCGATCTAAATTTGTTAGATGTTCACGAAAACGCAGCTCACCGAAGACTCAGTCAGAGATCTTCCTTGAACGAAGAGGGATTGAGAAACGATCATTTATTCTTTCTACAAGGATAGAGGGATAGAGATAATGTTTACCATATTATTTTTCGTGCAGATCGGGAAAGGGTGAATGCAATTGGACCAAAACTTTTCAATGAAAATTTGAAGATGGGAATAGTGAAAACAACCCAAAACACTAAACGGTCTTTCTCGCCTGATGCCATAATTTAAAAGAAATCATCTCATTTTATTTAATTGATTTTGCAAAAAAAAACCCCAAAAAAGCTTAAGACATAACAACAAGCTTCTATTTAGTTGTTTAATGTTTCATTACGAATAAATTATTTTTAAGGCAGAGAGAAGCGTATCTACAAACTCGAGTGAAAAAAGCTCGTTAGGGTTTGCGGCGTTTGCATACATGCATGCGCCCAAGGATCGCAAAAATCTATCAAAAAAATCCGTCACTTGCAAAAATCTATCAAAAAAAATCCGTCACCTGCTTTTCATTATACATATTTTGAAATTTTGGAAATTAGATAATTGGCATTCATATAGGTTTTTTCTGATATTGGGCAATTTTTAAGCTCTATATTTATATTATTAAAAAATAATTCTGATTATATAAGTCAATTCATAAGTTATATAACTTTTAAATTAGAATTTACAATGTACCACATTCCAGTTTGTTGAGACTATTTGCACATACAAATTCCTCTCTGATTCCCTTGAGTTTTGCCTCTTCTTGTAGCAATCCTAAATTGTGAATAAAATTGGGAAGGAACTACCATTGTTTGACATGGAAATTTGGTCCCCTCCACAGTAGTCGGGTCTTATTCATCATTCTTTACTTGTACATAAGAAGATTTTGTACATATGAAGAATGCATGATAAGACTGCCTCTATGTAAGAAGATACTGCATGCCTGATGGTTGCAGGTTTTTAATATATAGGAATGGGCACTGATTTTGATAATGACATTTCAGGTATGAAAGAAAAGAGTAATGATTAAATCTTTTTCTTTGTAACAAAATAAACTAGCTTCTGATTAGAAAATAGTGTTTGAGAACATGTAGTTTTAATTATATATATATATATATATATATATATATATATATATATATATATATATATATATATATATATATATTTTTTTTTTTTTTCTAATTTTTTAGATCATTAAAATTTATTGATTTTGAAATGCTTCTTTTATGCTGTTTAAGTATTTAAATAACATTTTAAAGAAATTTAAGTAATTTTTTATTTTTTTAAAGATCTCATTATATATATAATTAGATAATTAAATATAAAATATTTTTTTTAATAAAAGAACTAAGTTAAATAACTTACAAATTTCATTTATTTTTTTCCAAATTTTTTTTCCAAATTTAATAAGAACTTTGTTAAAAGTTATAATTTTATTTAATTAATAAAAAAAGTATTTATGAAATATTATTCATATTAACTTTAGTTTATTTTATATCATAATCTACATCATCAACCTCTTAAAAATAATAATAAATTAAAATAAAACTTTGTATATATTTTTAATAAATAAAAAACTATATTTTATTAAAAAAAAAATACAAATAACAAATTTGAATTTCATCAACGTCTTAAAAATAATAATAAATTAAAATAAAACTTTGTGTATACTTTTAATAAATAAAAAACTATATTTTATAAAAAAAAAAATACTAAAAATTAAAATACAAATAACAAATTTGAATTTCACATAACAACTTTAAATTACTAAAACACAAATTTCAATCTTCTACTAATCTCAAATTTCATTTATGTATAATAATTTTAAATCACTAAAATACAAATTGCAATTTTCAAGCATAACCACTATAGATTATTATAAACTATCAATAATTTATTTTTATTTTTAAATTAAAATATCTTACAACCTAATTATAATTATTTTAGTTTAGAATATTGAAAAAAAATTCAAAATAATATTTAGATTTCAAAATTCTATACATATTGTAATTCAAAAATAATTTTTGAAATTCATCTTATTCAATCTTTTAAAACATAGATTTTCAAAGTTGCCCATAATTATAAAATATTTTATGGAAGTAAATAATTTTAAGTTTGAAACTTTTTCAACTTACATAGTCATAATCTTAAAATGATTAATCTTTATCATGGGTAAACATTACTTTTAGAATATTTCAAAAGTAAACATTCTTTTAGTTATGAAAAATATTTCACAATTCAACATCATTAATACATATCAATGATAATGATTTATATCATTAATCTAAATTAATCTAAATAATTTATAAGGGCAGTTTATGTGACCAAAAAAAATTAATTTTCAAATACTAATAAATTATTCATAAAATCGATGGTTGAAAACTTGTCACACTTTCCTTTTTAAACTAGACTCTACACCATCAAGAACCCCTAAAATTTATTACGAGTCTTCATGAAATTGATGGTTGAAAACATGACTCGTGTTTCTTTTTAAAGTAGCCTCTACCGTATCAATGAGAAACCATTTTTTTTTTGTCTTCTGTATAAATTACCTACTATAAAAACCTCTTATAAATAAATTATTGTTCACTTGGTCATAAGTCGAAATTGCTGGAAACCGACTCCACTCTAGTTGATTGTCAAAAACTGTACTTCCTATAAGACTAGAAAAATAGATATTGTTGAGTGGCATTGATGACATATAACATGTTTTGCATAGCCATTAGCATCTCACATACACAAAAAGAATAGACTGGTGACCTGCATATTGACCTTAAGACCGATAAAAGTTGTCCACAAAGGACCCATATACAAAAATTAATGACCAAATCCAAAGAAGAACCTTATAACCTTCAATTCTAGAGCAAATTTTTATCATATGGAAGTAGGATGGGAACCATTACCTCTTCCATGGGAGAATTCGTGGTTTCTTGAGCAAAATCAAAGGCTATGGTTGACGCCAAAAGTTTCTCCAAAAGCTCAATGTGAAATTTAACATCAAATACCTCACTCTGAAAATCAAAGTCCAGTTCTTGAGGAGTGGATAAGTCATTGGGTGTGTGTTGGGAATCATCTGCATTGTTTTCATTCTTAATGCTTTCATATGATATTTCGAGAGAGTGATTCATTAAGTTTCCCACATAGTGAACTCCATGATTTGTCCTGGTAGAATTGTTGTAGGGACTAGGAGGTGGGTTCTTAGACGAATTCCAGTCTGAAACGGATTTCGAGGCATAGTCAAGAGAGATCCCATGCTTGTCAAACTATTCTATTTTTCAACCCTAGCCTACGAGGTTATGTCCACTTTCTTGTTGTTTTTCCTTGTTTGAATTTCCCATGGGATACCTAGTCCGCTTCCCATGCGATTTATTCTTACCCATTCCCTTGACCATGGATATAGGTCAAGCCAATGGAATATGAATTCCTCTTCCTCACTTCGAGCATCCTCTCTACGGAAACATGATGTTTACAGATTTAGTAATTTTTTTGGTAGAAGAATTCTAGACCCACTCCTGGAAATGAAAGACCGAGACTCTCAATTTCCTTTCATGACAATAATGCACCAGGTAGAGGTATATTCTAGAAAGGCATTGTTTCGAGGCCTTCCACTAAATAAAATGTCTTCTCCTCACTTACTTCATGGTTGTTATGAGGTTATTCAAATCCTATTATGAGGCATTAAGGTTTCCAACCTCCTCTGTGTAGGCCTGCAACACTCCTTTGCTCCCAAATCCCTTGGAATGTGAAGAACCTTGTCTAAAATGACTTTGCCACTTCCAAACAAATCCACCTAAGTCTTCAGAACATGAATCATGAACCAAGTGTCCATAATATTCAATTTTGGGTGAAAACTTATGTACGGAATGAATTGTGTAACACCCCATCCAAGGTAAAAACCCCTAAAATTTATTAAGATTTTTTTTGATAATTTTTTCATAATTTCTTTCTTAATCCATGATTTATATGGTTAGAAATATCTTAAAATGTTTATGATAAGAATTTTTTATGTTTATGTATAGAGAATTTCTTATTTTAATTAAATAGAACAATAGATATTTTGACATGGAAATATCTTGAAATTATCTACAATGTTTATGGTATGAATTTTATGTTTATGTATAGATAGTTTTATTTTAAAACATAGAATAAAGAAATAGTTTGAAATGAAAAACAATCTTTTGTAATTTTGTCACGAGATTTTTACACTCTCTATATTTAAAAAAATGTTTAAATTTTTTTTGTTTTACACTTGTGACGTGATCAACAATACCATAAAATACACAACATATTCTTTAAAGAAGATCATTATCCTTTGAATGATATATTGACACCTTTAGGATGTTTTATGCATCAAACATGGGTCTTGGGGCTTAACAATGGCAAGGGGAGAAATGTAGGGATCATACCTTAATTGAATATTCTTGTACTAATGGGATATTATTAACACCTTAAACTACAACAAAATTCTTTTAAATGTGATCTTTGGCATATAAGTGGTATAATGGAAAGATTAGGATTTTTTGCATAGTAGTGAAGGGTTTAATGACCTTAACCATGATTAGGGGAGAAAAAAGGGTCTTAAATACAAAAATGAATATTATAAGGATTATGGGAAATAAATAAATCTGTAGACCACGACACATAACCTTTATAAAGGAACATTGTCCTTGAGTGTGATATGGTTATTGTTAGGATTTTTTGAACACTTGAAAGATTCGACTTTGGCATTGATCATGGTCAAACTAGGAGATCAAGGAAATTTGGCCCAAAATGAAGCTTTGAGGTATTTGGTATCTAAGTTAGCCCTCACCACCACACATACCCTTTATATGGGATCTTTGGCATCTCAGTGGGATATAGGAATCATTGAGATATTTTTGTAGTCGGAATGGGTCTCATGGCCTCTCTCGTGGTATGTGAAGGAAAACAACTTCTATGGGATGTAAATTAGTTTTGTAGGGATATAAATCCATTAATATGACCTTGAACCACCTCAATGACCCTCTAGATGGAATCTTTGGCCTCTTAATGGGATATGGGTTTGATTAGAAGGTTTTGGATGGGAGGGATGGTCTGAAAACCTTAACCATGGCCATCAGTGGAATGAAAGTTTTAGTGATCATGTACCATGAATAATCCCTTAAATCACTACATAGGCCCTTTGGAGATTCTATTTGGAGTTCGGTTTGGATATGGGTGCTATTAAGAGGTTGTTTTTACCAAGAATGGATCTGAAGGTCTTGACCATGGTAAAAGGAGGAAATAAAGGACCTCGTGTTCTAAAATAATATTTTAAATATATGGTCCATGAAGATGGCCTCAAATCAACACACATTCCCTCTAGAAGGGATCTTTGACATTTAAATGAGATATGCAAGACAATATGATATATTTCATATTGGGATAGATCTAAAGATAATGACCATGATTGAAGAAGGGAAAAAAGGGCCATATGATCTAAATAAATATTACACTCTTCAAGGGATAAAATGAGGTTTTAAACTATTAGTATATTTTATGCATTAGGTATATGTATTGGGGCCTTTAACATGGTCATATGGAAACCATTGCAAGATTTTTCACACCAAATATTGTTCTAAATACATTTTCCATATTTTAATGATAAAAAATAATGTATTATAAACACAATCCTTATAAAGGGTTGCCCACAAGTGTAATATGGATTCTCTAATATTACACCAAACCCCACCTAGTCATATGGGAACCATTGTAAGATTTTTCACACCAAATATGGTTATAGATACATTTTTCATATTCCAATGATAAAAAACAATGTATTATAAACACAATCCATGTAAAGGGTTGCACACAAGCATAATATGGATTCGATCATAAAGTTTGACATACTAGGGATTCGTATTATAATCTTGACTATATTATAAATATGAACAATAACATTTTAGGGACTATAAGATACTTTTAGGATATTATAAATATGAACAATAACATTTTAGGGACTATAAGATACTTTTAGGACTCATGGACCATACTCATAAGCCTTTTAAAAAGAACCTTTAGAACAAATGACTATAATATTATAAGTTTTATGAGTTAGTAATTTGTTTGAAAGGTATGTAAAGTGAATAGAATGTCATATGTCAAAAATTTCAAGGTTTTAAGGATTGGTGAGGACTCCCGAGACCTTGATGCAATCATATTTACTCTTTTGAAAATAGAAAAGATATGAATAAATGACAAATTTTTTTTATAACAAATGGTAAAAATAAATAAAGAAAACCAAAGTTCAAGGTATAATGTTACAAAGGGATAAACTTGTCAAGGGGTCTCATTTTTTATTTATTTATGTTTTCAAATAACACGGGATTCTCAAAATGTAGGTTATTGTCTTAAATTATAAAGCATGTGTACATTTCATAACTTGCACAATACATTTCATAACTTGTACAGTATTTGAAATAGGTGTCTTTCTTTAAAGTTCTTGTTTACTTGGTTTTTTTGGATTTAGTATGGACAGGACTACAGTGATGGTTTTGATTGCAATAATAAAAAAGCATCATTTTGTATTATTTTGTATAAATCCTTTTAATATTTATATTTTTCATGTTAGTTTTAAATAGGTTACAAAAATCAATTTATATATATATTTGATATATATTAGAATTTTGACATGCTTATAATTAAAAAATGGTTGATTGTATTAAAATTATTTAAAAATATACATTAAATATTGATTTAGTAATTTGAAGGTTATGTTCATTTTTTTTTAATTTAAAAAAATACAAAATCATTATTAAAAATTACAAAAGAAACATCAAACAAATAAATACATAATGTTGTGTACAATTGTATCATATTTCTCTATGTATTTCCATATTTCCACTTAAAAGTAATAAAAGATTTTAAAAAATTATAAAATCATTATAAAAAATTGCAAAAATAACATTAAACAAATAAATACATAATACGATTTACAATTGCATCATATTTCTCTATATATTTCCATATTACCACTTACAAATAATAAGAAACCATTAATAAATAATTCTATTAAGGAGTCTCACCACAAAAACCTAAGATCAATAAGAAGACACCATGTTTAATAGGCAATGAACCTAATTTCAAACACTCTTATTTAATCCTAAAATTTAAAGGAACTTAACAAATATAACACTTTTTTAAGTTTCAAAATAAAATATTAAAAATATAAATTTTAATAAATATTTAAATAATATTCAATTTAATAAATAATATTTTATATATTTTTATTTTATTTTAATTTATTTTAATTAATTTATTTTATTTTTTTTAAATTTAAAAACATTTTTTTTCATAAAATATATATTTTTTAATTTATTATTTAGTAAGAAAACATGTAATGCCAAAAATATTTAATATATTTATAATTTTATTTTAAATATTTTTTAATTTATAATTTTTATTTTTTAAAAAAAGGTAAACATTTAAAAATATTTTTATTTTTATAAAATATATATTTTTAATCTATTATTTAGTAAAAAAACATAAATTTCCAAAAAAAATTTAAAATACAATATTAATTAAGAAACTTTTAAAAATATCCCTATCCTAAATATAACATCTCTTATAATTAATGGCTTATCTTTAAGAGGATGTGAGTTATATATATATATATATATATATATATATATATATATATATATATATATATATATATATATATATATATATATATATATATATATATATATATATATAT
>ML784679.1:206380-241105 GCA_009831015.1 Picea engelmannii
CAAGAGGAGCAGTTGGCCACTCAAGAGGAGCAGTTTTCTACATCAAATTCCATTAAGGCACTATAATTCACTACAATAAATTCCATTGTAAAGAGATGCTCCATAAGAAAAATGTTCAATGACTTAGTTAGCTACAACAACTTCTATTGCAAATAGGAATTCTTTAATTAATGTTGAACAATCTAGTTAGCTACAACAAATTCTATTGTAACTAGTTAATAAAAGAAAAGGAAAAAAATTCCTTCCAGATAAAGGATGCTCCTCTCGCTATCAATGCATGTGATGGTTATTTTCTGATCTAATCGTTTTCTTTGTTTATTAGATTTGTTATGTTTTCTCTATGCTATGTTATGTGCACTTAATTTTTGTTGAGTGAGTTTCAGACATGCATGCATATCAATTGGTATCAAAACGTGTATCTTAACAAGCTTATGTTTACAGTAAAGAATTAGATGGAAAGCCATCGACTAGTTCCACACAATTTTTTTTTGGGTATTAGATTCTAAGAACTCAACCCTATGCTTAGAGTTTGAGTGCACCTTCCTCTGGTTTTCCTGTGGATTTTGAGTGCGTCCTCCTTAGGGTTTTCCATTGTGACCTTTTCAGGGGTTTCAGTATCTCCTCTTAAAAAAATTTCTACATGACCTTCCCATGGTTTTCTAGTGCTCCCTCTTCACAATGCACCCTTCTTATGTTTCTTGTGTGTTCCCTTCTCATGGATTTCCAGTTCTACCTCTTCCTCTTGAGAGGATCTTACATTCTCATTGTGGGAAGCTTCCAAGATTGTGTGAGGACTCCTTATGTGCATTCCCTTCCTTATGCCATAACTAGGTCTTCGTTCTGAGTGTTATTGCAAATAGAACCTCTTGTCCTATGTAGCATCTAGATGATATATAAGAGAACCTAGGCTTAGATTATATCTCTTATCAGCACCAAACTTCATGGAAACCAAAGTGGTGGATGAAAATAATGTCGCTATGCAAAGAGCCTTCCACTGAGGATTCAATGACCAATGTATCTGCACTAATTTAGGATTTATCTATGGATCTTCATGAGCTACTTTGTATGCAGCAATGATGAGCTACAAAACCATGCATTTTGATACATGCTTCAAATTTCAAAAGTTTTCAAGTCAAATGAATGGAGAGACAGTCGATTCTTGGCTTCACAGTCTTTCCACCTATACCAAGACATGTCTCAAGATGGCTAAGGACATGAAACTTAAAATTGTAAGCTTGCACTTTGAAGGCATTATGCAGGCTTGGTGGGATATTCAAATTGATAATAGTTCATGGATCATCGACATAGGCAAACCTATAGCCACAATGCTAGCAGGTATCAAGTTGTGGGATGGATTTTTCGAGACATTAAGAGACTTATTCTATTCATCAGGATATTGAGAAAATCTCCTTTCCAAATGGTTGCATATCTGATAACTCTCTAATTAGTCAATATAGAGCTACATCAATGCCTTCTGCAAGTTGTGCATGAAACTGCACATTCCATATCCAAAAGAGGTGTTGTTCGTTAAATTTAATTCTTGTTTATTAATGGTTTTTCGTCGTGAAGTTGATTTATTTGAGATTCCTTCCTTGGACAAGGTCTTTCTTTGGGACTTGGTCATGGAACGTAAAGTGTCCTCTTGAATCTCGTATTCCTCAACCCGATCTAGTCCTTCTACTATTGGTGATACACATACGGATCATTCTCGCATTTCCCCTGCTTTCGCATCCACACCCAAAAATGCACCCTAGTGTACCTTTCATAATACCAACTTGCAGAAATTTTGAGACTATCAGGCACTTAACAACATTCCCACTAACAAAACTCTATTTTCATAAGTCACTGACTCATATTCCCTTGAACATCCTAAAGTAGTTTCACTCGACAATCCTACTGAAGTTTTTTCCTCTTTGATCTTCATGACCACTAATGAACTCAACACCTTTAATGCACCCATGTTTACACATAATTTTCAAATTAAACATGAGTTTGATATTCTTATCTTGGAAAATGGAAGCCAAAAGAGCCTCATGGGAAAGATCTTGGTCCAATGCCTTAACTTCCCAGCCACTCTGGAACCGACCCCATATCTGGGTCCAAAAGGAAGGCCCTCATCTCATTGTTTCCCAGTGACATGTGGTGACCTTTTTTTATTGGGCCTTTCTGGGATGTTGTGGTGTGTGATTTATCTTCTCTTGATTGGGTTGATTTCCTACTTGGCCTTCCCTACCAATTGGTCATACATGTTGTTTATCATGCTCAATATAACCAACACCACTTTCAACATGAGAGGCACACCTATGTGCCTACCTATTCTTCTCTTAAATCCACCTAGCCTATTACTAACAAAACAATTGTTAAGCAAGTTAGTGTAAGCCAATGTGTCTCTTTTTTCTTGGTTTTCCCCATTGACCTAGAAAACTGAAATAACCATGTACCCCATGCCATGGCTTCTCTACTCCAAGGCTTTATTGATTTCATCACCCAAACCATGGGATTTCCTATGTGTCCTATACTAAGAACACACTTGATCTAATCTGTGGTGCTTCTTGGCCAAATTCCCAATCCTATTGCATCGCTACCCAAGCAATTGCTGATATGGAACACACAATTGGAAAACTATTAAACTTAGGCCATAGTCCACCTCCATCATCATCATGTGTGTCCCCTGTCTTTATTATCCCATACAAGGATGATTCAAAATATCTCCTAGTGACCAACTATCATTCCATTTTTAAATCCACTGTAAAAAACTCCTACCCACTACCCACTATTGAGGATTTATGCCACCCATGCCCATGATTGAGGATTTGTTGGAACACTTCCAAGGAAATTATTCATTCACCAAGATGTATTTGATAGTTGGATACCATTAATTTCGCATGAATGCAACAAGTCAATTGGGTAAGTGCATGGTCATGTATCTTGATGATATCTGGGTATTCAATAATTCTTGGGAAAAACTTTGCAACATCCTTGAGCTACTGTGGGCACATACACCTCACGTGAAAAAATTTAATTTTGGAAAAACATCAATTCTATATTTGGGATGTATATTGGACATAGTGCGAGGTCGATTGGATCCATATCTGGTACATTTTTTGGCACAATGTCTAGCACACTACAATTTCCATGACCTCAAGAGTTTTTTGGGAGATTTTTTGTGCCACTTTGCTCAACTGAAAAGCCATATTATGTTAAGCACCTATCCTTCGTTTAGCTAATTGGAATACCCCCTTTGATATTGAGAAGGATGCATTTCATTTTTCCATTGGGGTTATACTTAAACATGGAAGTCATCCTATGGAATACCATGTAGATACTCCTTCTCATTTTGTCTCTGATAGTCAGCTCATTATGTTATACACATGATATCTCAATTCCATATTCAAGAAACATTTTCCTTGTGAGAAGCCCAAGTCCATGTGAAATAGAGGCATGATAAAGCAATGCACACCATTATTCTTTTAGCTGGGAGATTGTGTGTGGCTCTTACTGGAAAAACACCGCTTCAAAGGCCAATACCATAAGTTGCACCCACTATGTTTTATTCGATACACTCTTCTCAAATGAAAAGAAAATAATTCATACCTCTCAGACCTTCCTTCCCACCTTGACATCCATTATGTGCTTAATGTGAACTATCTCAAAGAGTTTTAACAACCTCTCCTTGAATACTCAGTCACAGTTCATCATCCACTAGATAATATTCCATATTTACAACCTCCTATGTTGCATGATAATTTTTTTTACTCCAAGACCAAGACCACTCTCCAACCACAATACCTTTCCTATCTAGTGGGTCAAAAAGGACTGACTCAACACAAACCAAATGAATGTCTACAGAGAAATTGCAGCTCACTTTTCCCCATTTGTTGGCAGAAGAAGGGATGCTTTCGACTCTAAACAAGGAGGAATTGGGCTCTCGGGAGGAGGAAGGTTGTCCATTTTATAGCAAGATTATCCTCAACCAATACAACTTGCTCAGAAGGCATTTTCCATTTCCCTATGTAGACTTGAAGTCCCCTTTTGCACTTCTCAGAGTAAAAAATCATATTTTTCCACATATACACACCCTATCAGTTATACAACATGTGTATACATAAGTTGCACCACTATAGCCCACGTACATCGAGTTTGGGGTTCAATATTAAAAATTGTGTTGGGTTCCCATGTCACGTCACAAAATCCATGATCCTTGACTTTTCAATATACTGGAAACTTTCCGACTCAATCCTTCAGTTCCATTTGAAGGCTATAAAATGGGCCATATCCAAAACGTGGAGGAGAAGAGAATTCAACTTTTGAGAGAAAAAATACTGTCGAGAAATTATTCACATTATATAGAGTCTGCATCCCTTTGTCCTTTAAAGTCGAAACACATTGTTCAACCCTCAAGCTCTTCCCTCTTTGATGGAGAACCTCATTGTCTCTCTTATATGATCTTGCCTTTGCTGGAGGATTGAAGTGGTGGAGGTCTAGCTGGAAGGGACTTAGTTTCTCAGTTTTGAGATGTGGCAACATGAAAGTTTGTTATTCATACACTTTCATTGATCATATTTTAATAGAAATATTTTTTTCTCTTCTAATTAATATCTTCCAAATATTTGAATTTTTATTACATGGGCCTATTTGTTATGACTTTTGATGGATTATGCTATTATGTGTGCTAACAATATATATTATCACCATATGATTTCATATATTGGTTGTTTAGAACAATTTGTAGATAGAAAGGTTTGAGTCAAGTTCTTAATGGTGGTCTTCATCAAACATGTGGGTGAGGTAGGATCTTTATCTTTTCTTGTTAAAATCTTCGTTTATATAACATACTATCGATTAGAGTTGATTTATGTAGTCATTATGTTTATTGTTTCTTACCCCTTTCCATAGAGTTATTTTCCTTGTAACAAAATTGGTGACGATGTTGGGGATTGAGTCTTATATTTTGGGTCTTGGAGTGCTTTTCTCCTTCGATTGCTCTCTGTTATCTTGAGTTTCCTTATCGTCTGATTTATTGACAGCCTATTTTTATTTTTAATTTGAGTTTCTTGGATTATCCTTAACCTAACATTGTTTTAATACATATACACAGGTTTTCCCTTCACAGACACGTATATACATGGGCTTTCATTCTATAAGGCACGTACATACGCATTTTTTTCTTAAATAGTCATGTACATCAACGTTTTTTGTTTAGTTTTTGAGTTTGGTGTTTTTTGGGTGAGTTTTGATAGTTTTTGAGTCTTCTTGGGTGTTTTTCATAACTGTTGAGTACCTACAGAGTGATAGGAAACTTTTATTTGGTTGAATTTTTGTGCAATTTTTCTTTCTCATCATTTTTTTTCTTGGGTTTCCTTACATCTTGGGCTGAGTGTTTTCTTATTGGTATCCTACTTGGTTTTCCTATTTTTTATACAGTAGGGTCTATATATCAATATGTTATTTAGTCCTTGCATTTTCATTCCTTATATTGAAAATAGAAAAATACATATTTTTCATTTTGGCATTTTCTCTTTTCGGTTGTTTAGTATTGATGTTGATATGTATAGAAAGGTTCCATATTATTGAAATTGTAGAGTTGAAATGAATGTTTCATTTTGAAAAGATTATCATCTTTTGAGAATTGAAGTTTAGGACTTAGCTTTATGTTCATATTCAATTATTTTATATGCTGAGTCATAACATCATTAGTCTTACAACCACATCTTTTCAGTAAACAAAATCCATTAAAATTAATGCTGATTAATTTAAAAATTGATTAGAAATGATTTCATTTTTTAGAGTACACAAAAACACATAGGATATAGAGCCTTGGAATAGGATTTCGTGAGTAAAATTCTCCAAGGATATTAAACTCAACATATGTGTCTCACTAAGAGAGTGGTGAAATCCATTGTATAATTAGTGATGTCAGGAGGCTTCGCTCACACCAGGGCTAAGAATGAGGTCACATGAAGTTGGTTGCAGAGATATCCCTCTAATACCTTCTTAGCGTCAAAGATATTTCTGGGGATCTATTTATATATGGGGGTATTTCTAGTACCTTTACCTCTGTGAGAGACAATGCTTTCAATATTTCAGTCTTTGTTACCCTATCGATACAGTGGACCTGATTTATGATTGTTCACCTGTACATTGGTTATATTGTGGTGTATTTAGTTTCTTGACATAGGTAGCCACATAAGTTTCTTGTAGGGGTTATTCTATAGGTACCCTAAGTCAGATAAGGGTCAGGTAGAACAAAGTCTTTATGAAGGATTACCTCTCTGGGGAGATCTAACCGAATGCATTGTTAAGCCTATGAGGTCCCTTATAACTGATTCTGATACCTTCGATATTTTGAGGGATTCTAAGGCCCCTCTTTGGTGATACATACATACTCTAATGAGTGAGGCTTCTTTTCAACTACTATATCATGTTTGTTTGCATTTGGAATTTTTGTTTATTTTGGTGTGCTCTTGGATTGTTAGTTGGCCTTAAGATTTTTTTTTTTATATCTGGAGTCCCGAGTCATTGTGGAGCTCGACTAGCTTCCTCGCAGGTCTCACCGTTTTTTGAAATTACCACCTCATTTTGAGTCTTTGCCTTCTAAAAGGTGTAAAGTTATCAACTTTGGTACACACACCTCTACCTACCAAACTTGTGATCATAAAAGTATGAGTATTGAGTCAATTCAGAAATATAATGGGATTCATTCAACTCCCATACCTACCGTAGTTAATTGCACTCCTTCAACTCCTTCAACCACATCAGTTGTGGTGTCGTAGGTCCCCATACTTACTCCTAGGGGACCAAAAGAGAAAGGGTTAGAGACCAAAGGATTGGATTGAGCATTGTATCCACGCATATCAAAAAGGGAACCATATTAGCAAACTCTTTTGGGTCCCTTTTTGGTATGCGTGGATATAATGCTTATTCCATTCCTTTGGTCTCTAACCCTTTCTCTTTTGGTATGCTGCATATGACATCGTAATTTTCATCCTTCATTCTAGCGAATAATAGTAATCCTAGTTTTGGACATAGGGGCATGGATCCTCTACATATTCCACTCTCATTTGGTGGAGCTCACATTCCCCAAATGAATCCTATGTCTCAAATCCAACCTTATTTTCCTCCTAGGTCTAATCCTAGTTTTAATTCTACTGGATGGAGTAATCAATTGGGTGGACAAGCTACTTCCTATGTTCCATCCTTTACACCTACCTCCTCCACACCAATTCCGACCAACATGTTTGGTATGACGAATCCACCTCTATCCTCCATATTTCCACCCAGATTAGTTTCATAGTATGGACACACCTCAGCCTGGAGCCCCTCTAGCTAGGGGCATTTTTTTTAAACCTCATTAGAACGATCCTATAGGAATGGTGCCCAAACAACCTCTTAAGAACTATTTTGGAAGAGGGTTTTACAATCCTGGATACAGCCATGGTACATACCATAACCCTAGATGGGCTACAATTGCTTAGCATCAATCTTTCCCAGGAGTTTGGGGTCAGATGCCACAACCCCGACTCCCTTTTCTAGCCAAAATTAATTTTATATACTTGTCAAGATTAATGAATGACGAGATGATTCATGACCCAACATGTCCCCCCATCCCTACCCAACTTCCTTTAAATATTCCAAAATATGAAGGAAATACTAGTGAGGATCTTGGTGATCATGTCACTACTTTTCATGTTTGGCACTCCTCCCATTCCATTAATGAAAATTCTATTTGTTTGAGATTGTTTCAATGCACCCTTATGAGGGTTGTAGTGAAATGGTACATAGAGCTATCGAGGAAAACATACAGTAATTTTAATCAGTTGGTGTTAGTGTTTCTCAACCACTTCCAGTTGTTAGTTGATTATGATGTCAACATAGAAATTATGTTAGCTCTCCACCAGGATAAATTCACTCATATCTCATATCATATTCAAGAGTGGCACAGATGGAATAGGTTTATAAAACCTTACATTCCTCCATAGTTTCTATTGGAATTCTCCCTTAAATCCCTATTTCCTTATATTTTGAAGGATGTTTCTACATCTGGGGTAACATCTGAAGAGGAAGTTATTTTTAAATCACAACAACTAGATCTCATATATGATCAATATTGGATGTTATACAAAATTCTTCCTAACACACCGAGGTTGAATTATGACCCTAGACAAAAGCCTGGGCCTCATGCCGATGGAATTATAGGCTCTGCAAATACCAAGTCTATAGACTTGGTGACGCACTAGTTGAAGGATTTGTATCTAAGATAGTATGTAGTAGGACAAGCTTCATCTATGTCCTTCACTCCCACCCAGTTAACGAATGTGCATTTTGTACATTTGTCATCTAACACAAATGGTAAGAAATAACTAGGAGGGAATAAAAGGAAAGGATGTTGTAAGAATCATAAGGGTGGTAGGAATAATAATAATAATAAACCTAAGGACAACACTAATAATGATATATTGAATAACAATGTTGGTGAGGGAAAGAAATAAAAGTGGAAGGTGAAGTTTCCTTGCAAGCTTTGTATAGATGATCACCTTACCCAATTATGCCCCAAACTTAAGGAATCTAATGTAATATACCTCAAAAATTGTCTGAAAAAAAAAACATTGTTTGTACAAATATCCTTGAATAGTTCGAGATTCAAGCAAGTAAGCTTTCTATTATAAGGCTTGAGTCTGAAAGTTTGTAAGAGTCCATACTTTCGTCGACTATCATTATCATTCAACTTAAATTTTTCTGATCGATGATAAGTGTTTACTCCTCATTCAATGTTTATTCAATTCCTGTAATTATAATTACTTTCGTATCTGTTTGTACCTATGGCCATTACCACAGTATTAACAACAAAAATGACTTTGGAGGTTGATGGTATAGGCCTCATGCATTTATTCCATATGCCCACTGGCTGTGACCATGGGCCTAACCAAAATATCTTTCACATTTCAGCATTCTGGCAAGTCGTAATCCCCGAAATGGAGCCAGATCAACGGTCCACAAAACTTCATAATTTGATCCCTTTTTTTTGCTTTTTCTTTTTCTTAATCGAACAGCTGATGGGATTTCAACGTTTTTCCCTTCGAGTCATCGTGACTCCAACATTATAAAATTCATGATCAAAAAATCTCTGAAGTGATCAGACAGTTCACATAACCCACTGAGATGGATGGTTAACGGGATTTCAAAGTTTTTCCTTTTGGGTTTTCAAGACTCACAATAGTCCCTTTCAGCATTTCAGAGTACTTGACATGCTCTGATCTTTCGCATTTCTTGACTTCATCATTCTTTTTGTGAGTTTCCTTGACACCTCCAACTCCTGGTATCTGAAACTCCGAAATGGAGATTAAGTCGTGGTTTTGGTACTGTTGATTAAGGGTAACCCGTTTTTTGATGGAAAATTCTATCGTTGGAAGTAAAACACCATATGGGATGTTCATTTGTTTCAATTCTAAATGAGATATGTAATACTATTTGTAAAAGAATTATAGGGTTTCCCTTCCGCCTACTTGTAATGGCATACTGGTTATTTTATTGGTTTAATATACTAGCGCCATATTGGCTACTTCCTTGAAAGGATTTTGAGAAAGGAAACAATACTCGGCTATTTATGGATATACGTGTATCTTGTTTATAGTTGACTCCAGATCGCATGAAGGTATATGAATTCAATTTGCACTTATTGTACTTGTGTTAAAGACTTTCCTTTTGAACTTTTAGGTGATTGTGTTGTTATTTACACAGTTAGGAATTTACTCAGGGGTATGTTTTAAGTTTCGGGATGTCCCTTCTTCCTTGGGCCTTCACACCTCTCATGAATAGTTCTGGTAATTAAACAGTGTTAATTCAATTCACTCCAATAATTTTCCAGCATTTCAACCTATAACTTTTCATTAAATTCCGGTTGATATAAAGATCTGTAAATGTTGTAGATGGTCTATAATAATTCTTGGTATTCGCAAGGTCACTTCTGTACTTTAAATATACATACATACATACATATATATATGTGTGTGTGTGTGTGTGTGTGTGTGTGTGTGTGTGAAAAAAACCGGAGGTCAATTGGGTTTCGGCTATTACAAACACCGAATACAAAAGCAAAAGACCACACGGTTTGTTGAATCTCGAAATGAGAAAAGGTTGTGGGCCCAGTACTTTGGGGTTTTGGGGTTCGGGAACACATGACGCACTAACAAAATGAAATAAGAATTGTTGAATTGCGAAACGGGATTAGGGTGTGGGCCCAACAATTTCGAGTTTCAGGGTTTACTAACTCACGATGCAAAACACTACACAACATCAAATGCTGAATCACAAAATCACAAAAAAGGTATGGGGCCCAACCAATATCAAGTTTTGTCGTTTCGTAATGCTTGATGCATGAACAACATACAATGGTAATCACCGAATCACGAAATTTGATCAGGTTGTGGGGCCACTTCGGGTTTTGACGTTTTCAAGAACAAAAGAACTCCACGCAACTTGAACCAATAAACTTCGAAATGCCGAAAATAGTAAAAAACATGAACAGAGTTTACAAACTCAGTAAAATAAAACACAGAGTGACAAATTCAATTAAAAAATTGTTGTCAAGCTCATCCCTATTACAATTTTGACTCTGGTATTTAAATGTGGAAAAAAATGACCCTTCAATCTCCTAAGAGATTTTAATCAAGGCGGTGATGGTGTTTTGTGGGCTGCAAAGGTTAAGGCAGCCACCATTTAAATTATGTAAAACAAAAATGTAATCGGTGGTTTAGTCCTTGAGTCTTGAAAGGTCAGGACGGCCACCGATTCACCATTTGCACAGGCGGTGAAATGATTACATACTTACAATCTATACATTATGTAGTTTTCCATTTGCATTCAATATGTACGTAAACTCAAATCTGCATCACAATTTACTTGTGGGGTTTTCAACTACGACGTTTTATCTTACTACAGTAGTAATCCAAACCACAACACAAATCTTCTTTAGGAATTGACTAGTCATATCCTTCCAGCTAGTATACTTTCGGGAACTAGTATTCATAACAGTAATGAGATGCAACAAAGATAATCCATTATGAACTAGTACAAATACATTCTAGCAATTCCTAAGTTTGCAATAGGATGCATTTGATCTTTCATCCTTAATATTGTTTCTAACAGATAAATTATATCAAGTATGTAACTATTTAACATTCAGCCAGAGAAGGGACAGAAATAACATATCTGAAATAATACGCTGAAAGACAAAGGGAACAACCACGTTCCTCCCAACTGTAGAAGAGGGCAGCCAAACTACTTGCCCGATTCACCCCCTAGCCTGACCATGAATCCATGAGGGAGAACTTGGAAAAGATTCTCTTCAGCAATGTCCTGTAGCTCCAGTAGTTTTCCCTTTCCTCACACTCATGTAGTGTTCGTAACAACAAGTAAATCAAAAGTATCCTTTCTTAGCATACTTGGCAGCGTCCTGCCTCCTCTCATATGCTACTTATCATTTTCCTAGGTCTTTTCCCTCCCTTGGTAATTCTTGCAGCTTTCTAAATCCCTGATTTTTAGGGGCTGCCAATGGCCAAATCACTTATTTTCCACTTGTAATGATCAACCCAGAGGTAGTTCCAACATGTTCCCCACTCATGGATTCATGGTCAACTAAATTTAACATGGTTGTTCCATTTGTCCTCCTGCAATCAATATAAAATATTCTGTTTCCATACAAGTGTCATAGTCAAATAGTTAGTTGGGTCAAATCAAGTCTCTACCCAACAGTCAAAATAATTAATTACAATTACAAAATTCAAAATTCAAAATTTCCATAAATGGCAAAAATTTTCCAAATTCGAATTTACTAAAAATGGAATAAATTTCCAGGAAATTTAAATTTCAAAAATATTTTATTTTTGGGGATGTCACATCCTTTCCCCCTTCAGTAAAACACTGTCCTCAATGTTCATTCCTTTCCTGGAACAGGATTGGATGAGATTTATGCAAATCTCCCTCCAACTCCCAAGTGGCCTCCTTAAGACTGAAGTGCTTCCATTGCACCTTTACCTAAGCGATGGCTCTGTTCTGAAGTGCTATTTCTCTCCAGTACAGAATGAGTAGGGGTTCCACTTGGAACTCGCCTTCGGGTTCCACCTGCACCAAGTTCCAATCAATCCTATGAGTAGGGTCATGAATATACTTTTTCAGCAACCAAACATGAAATACATTATGAATTCTTATATTAGCTGGAAGTTCGAGTTGATATGATATAGGTCCAATTCGATCTAGTATATCGAAGGGCCCACAAAACCTGGGTGCCATCTTTGTGTTATAACCCTAAATTGCACCACACATGCTTACCTAGCATCAGGCCAACTCATATCCCTTCTTTGCCAAAAAACTACTGAACAACTCTTCTAAAAACTCCATTTTTAAAAAGAAAACGCTAGCAGGTCCACTACAACCCGCGGGCAAACGCTAGCAGGCCCACTACAACCCGCGTTTGCCTTCAGAATCACAAAAAATGGAAAGTTGCCGACGGAACAAAAAGATTTTTGTCAGTTAACTAGAACTCCCGGCCATGCATGGCCGAGAGTTCGTCCAAAACCCTAGCTCCTTCTAGCCTATAAAAGGAGGGGTAGGGGTACTATTCGAGGAAAAAATCATAGCAAAGAAACTCTGCCAAATTGCCAAGTCTATTTTGTCCCAACCCTTTAGCCTTACCTCAAGCTTTAGGAGAAATTCACGCAACAACAGTTGGAGGACAAAAGAAGAGGAGGAGCCCAGGATCAGGATCGAGGAACGGTGGCCGATCTCAGAAATCATTGTAAGTTGATTCATATTGAGATTAATGAAAAGGATACTTTTCCCATCCCGAATACATGAGTCTTATCTATGTTATTTGATTTGTGTTTTATCTCTAACCCCCTAGTAGATCAATAACATGCATGTGTAGCTTTGTCTTGATTGCAGGAAATCTTTGTGGAAGGAGTAGCAACAGAAAGGAGATAAAGGCTCAACGGAGGATCTACTTCAACCGTCGATAAAAAGGTTAGTTGATTCTTCCCATGTTTGCATGAGAAAAGGGGTTGAGATTTTGGGTAGAAGGTTAAAAGTTAAGTCTTAAGGGTCATGATCTGCGTACAAGTTTAGAGCCCTGGCTTGTTATTCCGTAGGGTAGAATACCCCACAACATTTTGAACAATTCCCTAACTTCAACGAGCTCTTTTGGGCTCTGACCTTCAAATAAACATGGTCTCCTACTTGAAATTCCATGTGTCCTCTTTTTTTATCTGCATAGCTCTTTTGTCTGTCCTGTGCTTCTTTCAAGTTATGTTGTACCTTTCTTACCATGTTCTCCATTTCTTGGAGCATCTCTAGTCCAACCATGAGTCTATCAGCCGAGTTATCCTAGCTAATTGGAGTCGTACACTTTCTTCCATACAGTATCTCGAAAGGGCTCAACTTAGCCGAAGTTTGATACCCATTGTTATATGCAAATTATACCAAGTGCAGGTAGTCTTCCCACTTGCTTGGTTTTGTTCTTATGTACATGTGAAGCATATCCTCTATGGTTTGGTTTGTCCTTTCGGTCTGCCCATCCGTTTGTGGATGATAGCTTGTACTGAAATTCAAGTTAGTGTTTAGCCCTGCAAACAATTCCTTCCAAAAAGTGGATGTAAATTTTACGTCTCTATCTGAAATCACCATTTTAGGAATACCATGTAGTCTAAAAATTTCTTTCACGAATATTTTAACAATGTTTATAGATTTAAAATTAGAATTTAGAGGAATAAAGTGTGCAGTCTTACTGATTTTATCAATTACAACCATGATAGAATCATTTTATTTCCATGTTTTAGGAAAACCTGTTATAAAGTCCAGTGATAGTCTCCCATTTCCATTCTGGTACTAGTAATGGTTGTAATAGGCTGGCTGGATGTTGGTGCTTGTCCTTAACCTGCTGACAATCTTGGCACCTAGCCAAGTATTCTATTGTTTCACCCTTCATACTAGGCCAGAAAAATAGTTTTCTAAGTGTTGTTATTGTTTTCTGGTAACCTGGATGGCTAGAATATGGTTTCTTATGCACTTCGTCCAAAATTGTTGATTTCAATTCTGTTGAATCTGGTATGTAAAGTCTATTTTTAAATCATAATAGTCCCTTCTTGTCAATACTTAGATCTGGTTTATCTGAGTTTGTGATACTGTTTTGAAATTTTGCCATCATCTTAGTGTAATTTTCGTCGCTAATACTCGTTGTCCTCATTCTTTGTTCCAGATCACTTTCTTGCCTACTGATGTTTATCTCAAATAACCCATGGACTCTTCTACTTAAAGCGTCTGCTACTTTATTTTCCTTACCCTTGATATGTCTGACCTTGAAGTCGAATTCACTCAATAAGGTAGCCATCTTGCTTGTCTTGCATTAAGATCTGGTTGGTTAAACATATATTTCACTCTGCTATTATCCGTCAATAGTAGGAATTTTCTGCCCATTATATAGTGTCACCACATTTTTAAGGCATGTATTACTGCTGCCAATTCTAAGTCATGAGTGACATAATTTCGCTCATGTTCTTTTAATTTTCGGGACTCATAACAAATCACGTGCCCTTCCTGAGATAGGACACCACCTAGTCCCTCTTTACTTGCATCAAAACAAATTGTGAAGTCTTTATCTAGGTCTGCTACCTTCAAAATGGGTGTCGATGTCAATAATTATTTTAGCTTGTTAAAGTTGTCTTGACACTTTTGCGACCAGTTAAACTTGGTTCCTTTCTTTTGTAGTGATGTGATAGGGTAGGATATCTTGGAAAACCCTTCTATAAATCTGAAATAATATCTGGTGATTCCCATGAATGACCGAATATCTTCCACATCCTTAGGTACTGGCCATTCCATAATGGATTTTATCTTTTCCGAGTCTATGACAATACCTTCTGAGGAAATGACATGTCCTAAATATTGTATTTTTTTTTTATAAAAGTCACATTTGTCGAATTTTGCATATAGTTTGTGTTTCCTTAATGTTTGCAGAACTATTCTTAAGTGTTCATCATGTTCCTCCTTCGTTTTAGAATAGACCAGAATATCGTCGATAAATACTACTACGAACTTGTCTAAGTATTGACTGAAAATGTTGTTCATCAAGCACATAAATGTGGTTGGTTTGTTAGTGAGTCCAAAAGGTATGACTACAAAATTGTAGTGTCCATATCTTGCTCGAAAAGCTGTTTTGTTTATGTCCTTGTTCTTTATCCTAACTTGATGATAACCGGATCGTAAATCCAATTTTGAAAAGATCTTGGCCCCACCAACTTGATCTAACAGATCATTTATCCTTGGTAAGGGGTATTTGTTCTTAATGGTCATTTTGTTTAGTTGTCTATAATCGATACATAGTCTTAGAGTACCATCTTTCTTTTTCACAAAGAGGAGTGGTGCTCCCCATGGTGAGACACTCGGTCTGATATACTCTTTGTCCAACAATTTTTGTAATTGTATTTTTAATTATGTTAGTTCTGGTAGACTCATTCGGTAGGGTTATTTTGAGATAGGGGTTGATTCGTGTAGTAGGTCTATGGAGAAATCTATTTCCCTTATAGGAGGTAATTCTGGTATCTCATCCACAAACATGTCTTTGAATTCATGTAGGACAACAAAGTCTTCTAACTTGGGCTTATCTTCTTTTTCTAATAGATTCATCACTTGGATGGCATAAACTTGGCATCCCTTTCTAATACGTTTCTTGAGTTGCATTGCTGAAACTTGTCTGACTAATACTGGTTTTGGTATGCCTTGGGTTGTTCTAACAGTGCCAAAATCATCATTATAGCTAAGTATCTTTGTATAAAAGTCTATTACTGCTTTGTGTTGTTCCAACCAATCCATCCCGATAATCATATCATAAGATCCTAGTGGTAATATGTTCAAACTGGTCCTTGTCTTTTGACCACCTAAGTTGAACTCAAAATAAGAAATAAAGTCAACTACTTTCCTTTTAGTATCTATTTCTATTTGTAACAGCCATGATTTTTCCTGCTTCGGTTTCTTAAGTTTATTCGACTCTACTATATTAGGAGTAATATAACTTAACATAGCTCCAAGGTCAATTAAAACAAAAATTCGAGTGTCATTGATTTTACCTTCGATTTCTACCACCGAGGGCTAGTGGTCAGCTTGTCGACTATCTATGGCTACATTTATCTAATGCAGACTTATGCCCACCTCTCCCACTATCGAGGCTTCCTGCAAATTGTGAACATCAGTTTTGTTTGCTAAAATTAAACGTGGATAGTTCCTCCTTAGATGAGGCTCTCCACACTCCCAACACTTTAATGGCTCGCGGGAGTTATCCCCAAACTTCTTCATTCCCAAGTTTACCAGTTTACCACTATGTTGCGTATTTGGATGATTGGAGTGAAAATCCTTGGGAAAAATTTTGTTGCATTTCGATAAGGAGTTGGTTGGTATCCCTTCTTCCGCTGGTTCATTAGATCTTGCTTCTTATCCTTCCAGGCCTTGGGAGACTCTACCCATTGTTTATACTTGTCATAGCACATTCATGCTTTCCTAAATACCTCACTCAAGGATTTGGGGTTGTTAAACTCAATTCTGTCCTAGCATGCCTGTGGTAAACAACTTAAGAATCATTGGATTTTTACCTTATCCTCCCAGATGTACGATACGAACCTTAGTAGTTCCAGAAATTTATTTATAAGGTCCTCCATTGTCATCTGTCTGAGTCATAACTCGTAAAATTATTTTGTCTTCCTTTCATAATAGCTTTCAGAAAGGTTTTTTTTTTTTAAATACTTCTTAAAGTCGGACCATTCCAACTGTTTCTCCTTTACGACCTTGGCCAATTTCAGGTCCTGCCACCAAATTTTGGCCTTCCACTTCATATTGCAGATGGCAATTCTGACCTTCATGTTGTTGGAATAGTTGTAGATATGGAAGTATTTTTTGATTTCCAACAACCATGCCTCAACTTCTTCTCCTATCCTAGATTCTCCATTAAAGGTAGCTGGTTTAATCTTTTTAATTTCTCCTTCAAGGTGGTCTACTTGTTTTGTTTTTTTGTCTGGTATAGTTTTCTCTTAAGTTGAAGGTGTCCCTTTAAACGAACTGTCTCCTTTTTCTGTTTCTGGACAAGAATTCTTGGAGGCCCTTTTGTTGACCTCTTCATCATGGTTATCATCCTTTGGGATTTTCTTGGTTACTATACTATGCAACAGGACTTCATTTATCTCTTGTTGTTCCTGCTATGATTTCTTCAATTTTTCATTGTCAACCTTGAAGACCTGCAGTTCAACAATAAGATTCCTCATTGTTTCCAACACCTCCGTGGGTGAGCTTCCGTCACTGTTCTGTATTGGATCTCCAGGAGGTCCTTGCTGTGGATTTCCTTCCATCCTGATTTTTGTGCCCTCCTGAGCTGCCATAATTTACAAAAAGAGAAAGGGCTTTCTGTTTGTAACCATAAGATTTATTAGTTTTACATAAATCAGAATGAATATTAAGCAACTAATGTGGCCATGTTCAGGCCCAGTGTTGTAGCTTTTGCTTTGATACCATATGTAATATACCTCAAAAACTGTCTGAAAAAAAAAAATTTGTTTGTATAAATATCCTTGAATAATTCGAGATTCAAGCAAGTAAGCTTTATTTTATAAGGCTTGAGTCTAAATGTTTTCAAGAGTCCTTACTATAATCGATTGTCATTATCATTCAACTTAAAGTTTTATGATCGAAAAAAAGTGTTTACTCCTCATTCAATGTTTATTTCAATTCATGTAATTATAATTACTTTCCTATCTGTTTGTACCTATGACCATTACCACAGTCTTAAAAACACAAACGACTTTTGGGGTTGATGGCCTAGGACTCATGCATTTATTCCATACTCCCACTGGCTATGACCATAGGCCTAACCAAAATATGTTTCACATTTCGACATTCTGGCAAGTCGCAATCACGGAAATGGAGCTAGATCAATGGTCCACAAAACTTCATAATCTGATCCCCCCTTCTTTTTTTTCCTAATCGAACGGATGACGGGATTTCAACGTTTTCCCCTTTGAGTCATCGTGACTCCAACATTATAAAATTCATGATCACAAAATATCCGAAGTGATTGGACAGTTCACAAAACTCACTGAGATGGATGGTTAACGAGATTTTGTAGTTTTTCCTTTCCGGTTTTCGAGACTCACAATAGTCCCTTTCAGCATTTTGGAGTCCTTGACATGCTTTGATCTTTCGCATTTCACGACTTCATCATTCTTGTTGTGAGTGTCCTTGACAACTCCAACTCCCGGTATCCAAAACTTTGAAATGGAGATTAAGTCGTGGTTTTGGTACCGTTGATTAAGGGTAACCCGTTTTTTGATGGAAAATTCTATCGTTGGAAGTAAAACACCGTATGGGATGTTCATTTGTTTCAATTTCAAACGAGATATGTAATATTATTTGTAAAAGAATTACAGGGTTTCCCTTCCACCTACTTGTAATGGGATACGGGTTATTTTATTGGTTTAATATACTAGCTCCATATTGGCTACTTCCTCGAAAGGATTTTTAAAAAGGAAACAATACTTGGCTATTGCCGGCTATACATGTATCTTGTTTATAGTTGACTCCATACCGCATGAAGGTATATGAATTCAATTTTCACTTACTGTACTTGTGTTAAAGACTTTCCTTTTGAACTTTTAGGTGATTGTGTTGTTATTTACACAGTTAGGAATTTACTCGGGGGTATGTTTTAAGTTTCGGGATGTCCCTTCTTCCTTGGGCCTCCACACCTCCTGTGATTAGTTCTGGTAATTAAACTGTGTTAATTCGATTCACTCCAATAATTTTCCAACATTTCAACCTATAAATTTTCATTAAACACCAATTGATATAAAGATGTGTAAATGTTGTAGATGGTCTATAATAATTCTTGGTATTCGCAAGGTCACTTTCGTACTTTAAATATACATATATATATATCTATGTGAAAAAACAAACGAAGGTCAATTGGGTTTCGACGATTACAAATGATGAATACAAAAACAAAAGACCATGTGGTTTCCCAAATCCCGAAATGAGAAAAGGTTGTGGGCCCAACACTTTGGGGTTTCGGGGTTCGGGAACACACGATGCACCAACAAAATGAAATAATAAATGTCGAATTGCGAAATGTGATTAGGGTGTGGGCCCAACAATATCGGGTTTCAGGGTTTACTGACTCCCTATGTAAAACACTACACAACTTCAAACACTGAATCGTGAAATCACAAAAAAAGTATGGGCCTAGCCAGTATCGGGTTTCGTTGTTTGCTAATTCTTGATGCATGAAAAACATACAATGGTAATCATTGAATCATGAAATTCGATCAGGTTGTGGGGCCACTTCAGGTTTCAGCATTTGCAAGAATGAAATAACTCCATGCAACTTTAACCAATAAACTCCAAATTGCCGAAAACAATGAAAAAACATGAACAGAGTTTACAAACTCAGGAAAATAAAACACAGAGTGACAAATTCAATTCAAAAATTGTTGTCAAACTCATCCCTATTACAATTTCGACTCTGGTATTTAAACGCAGAAAAAAATGCCCCTTCAATCTTCTAAGAGATTTTAATCAAGGTAGTGATGGTGTTTTGTGGCTTGCAAAGGTTAAGGTGGCCATCGTTTAAATTATCTAAAACAAAAATGTAATCGGTGGTTTAGTCCTCGAGTCTTGAAAGGTCAAGATGGCCACTGATTCACCATTTGCACAGGCAGTGAAATGATTACATACTTACAATCTATACACTATGCAGTTTTCCATTTGCATTCAATATGTAGGTAAACTCAAATCTGCATCACAATTTACTTGTGGGGTTTTCAACTATGACACTTTATCTTACTACAGTAGTAATCCAAACCATAGCACAAATCTTCTTTAGGAATTGACCAGTCATATCCTTCCATCTACTATACTTTTGGGAACTAGTATTCATAAAAGTAATGAGATGTAATAAAGATAATCCATTCCCAACTAGTAGAGAGACATTCTAGCAATTCCTAAGTTTGAAGTAGGATGCATTCCATCTTTCATCCTTAATATTATTTCTAACAGATACATTCTATCAAGTATGTAACCATTTAACAGTTAGCCAGAGAAGGGACAAAAATAACATATTTGAAATAACACGCTGAAAGAAAAAGGGAACAACCACATTCCTCCCAACCGTAGAAGAGGGTAGCCAAACTACTTGCTCGATTCACCCCCTAGCCTGACCATGAATCCATGAGGGAGAACTTGGAAAATATTCTCTTCAGCAATGTCCTACAGCTCCAATAGTTTTCCCTTGCCTCACACTCAAGCAGTGTTCATAACAACAAGTAAATCAAAAATCTCCTTTCCCGGCATACTTGGCAGTGTCTTGCCTCCTCTCATATGCTATTTATCATTTTCCCAAGACTTTTCCCTCCCTTGGGAATTTTCGCAACTTTTTAAATCCATGATTTTCATGGGCTGCCAATGGCTAAATCACTGATTTTCCACTTATAATAATCATCCCAGAGGTAGTTCCAACATGTTCCCCACTCATGGATTCATGGTCAACTAAATTTAACATGGTTGTTCCATTTGTCCTCCTGCAATCAATATAAAATATTATGTTTCCATACAAGTGTCATAGTCAAATACTTAGTTGGGTCAAATCAAGTCTCTACCCAAGAGTCAAAATAATTAATTACAATTACGAAATTCGAAATTTGGAATTGCCATAAATGACAAAAAATTTCCAAATTCGAATTTACTAAAATCAGAATAAATTTCCAGCAATTTTAAATTTCAAAAATATTTTATTTTTGGGGATGTCACACCTAAGAGGCTCTTATCTCAACTTCCTATTGTGATAACTAATCCATTTATGCATAATAATAACATGGCCTTGAGCTCCTCTAATGCCATAAATTATTCGAATGGGAATCAAAAATCACTTACGCATGAAGGTGATCATCTATGTGTAAATATGTTCAAGTCTCAGATTAATGTAGCCACTCGATTGTGTGATTAGGGATCTTCACATACTGTTCCAGGGCTAGAGTTTCTCCCTCCTTTGAAAACACCTTTGCAGATCGAAAAACCAAATCCTTTGCCTCATATACTAAAAGAAGTACTAGAATGCTCTACCTGGAACCCTAATGCTAGACTTGCCTAGAATTATTCGATTGTCAAAGATCTAGGTCAAAAACCTTGTGCGATGTCGACTTTACAGGTGCTCCAAATGTGTCCTTAATAGAGGAATTCCATGCTATCTGATTTAAGATCTCTAGACCTGTGTGGCTCTAAGGGTATCAAGTTTGAGTTCACAGATGTGAAGCCTCTCTCGCCTTACCACATGGACTTTCAAATACATGTGGATTACTCAAAGTATACCATTAAACGTACTGTTATTGATGGATGCATTGCAACGTGCATGATTTCGCTAACCTGTTGGAATGCCATTGGCTCTCCAAACCTCTTTCAATCTCCGACTATATTGACCACATTTGATGGTCATTATTTCCATCCCCGTGAAATTCTTCCTACCTTTTCAGTCCATTTAGGTGGAAAGATAGTGGAGGTGGATGTCGAGGTGGTTGATGCACCCCTTGAATATAGCTTATTACAAGGGCATAACTGGACTTATGCTATGAATACAGTCATATCATCCATTTTTTGTACTTTATTTTTTCCTCACAAACGGAAAATCATGACGATTAATGAATTACCCTTTGCGCATGCTAGTTCCAATGCATTAGCTGGACCTTCGATCCCTATGATCGACAATTCTCAGCCATCAAATGAGGATATTGGTGTCAGAATGTATTCCTCCCTCATGGGTACTTTTGATTTCATAGCACCAATCCATCATATATATTCCATGTTTAGTAGGTCTTCTTTGTTAATGAAGTCCATTCCTTTCCTCACTTGATATTTCAATGATCCTTGGACCATTCCTTCCCCAACCATGTCTTGTTAAGGTCAGTCACATATTGTAATGGAAATTCCACTATCGACATCAAAGACAACGTATTGGGTTGTTATCGACTCTATTTCTGACCCAGATCATGTCTCCTCAAAGATGAATGAAAAGGATCCCATTCTTCGGCCCATATGGGCCACCTCATCATCTTAGTCACATGATTTTCTCGGTGATACTTTACCTTCAGATGAAGCCATCTTAGAGGCCATGAATGGTTTTGATAGGCCATTTGATTATATGCATTATCGCTCTTACTTCCTCCAAGATCTTGTTCGAATTGAACAAGACAATTTTAGATCTCCCTTGAGTGAGATGGTTGGCCACGTCATGGTTCCACTAGATACGCATGGAATTTATGCCAAAGGACATCTCTCTAACCCCTAACAAAGTTTAAAATGTATATATTAGGTCATATTGTTCACCTAAATAAATTTATATCTACACCGATATCTTCAAATAATTTTGTGATGTATTTTCTTAGTCATATGAAGAGATGCCATGAATCAACCCTCGCATTGTCGAACATTAAATAAAAACCTATCTGGATGTTAAACATGTTCGACAATGAATTAGAGTTGTTAATCCTAGGAAGGCCCCTGTTATTAAGGTATAAGTAGATAAACTACTTAATATTGGTTTCATCTACCAGGTTCCATTGAGTGAATGGGTATCCAACCCCTTTCCCATGAATAAGAAGCAAGGAAACATCTGTGTGTGTATGTATTTTCAAGACCTGAATAAGGCTTGTCCTAAAGACAACTTCCCGACACCTTTCATTAATCAAATTCTCGATGAGTGTGTGGGAAGAGAGGTTTTTTATTTTATGCACAGATTTTCAAGATACAATACAATTCATATTAAACCCAAGGATGAACATAACACAACATTTATTTGTCCTTGGGGTACTTTTTCATACTAGGAAAATGTCTTTCGTCCATAAAAATAGTGGAGAAACCTTCCAACGAGCCATGAATTTTTCTTTTCATGAACTCAAGCACATTTTTGAAGCTTACCTCGATGATCTCAATGCTCACTCTTGCAAGAGAGTAGATCACTCTACCAACCTTCGACTAGCTTTTGAGATATGTCGTTATGATCACATCCATTTAAACCCTCACAGGGGCATATTTTGCGTTAAGACCGGCTTCCTTTTAGGTTTCTTAGTCTGTGAGCATGGGATCTTGGTGGATCCTATGAAGGTTTAGGAAATACTTTGATTTCCTCCCCCGTGCAACATTCATCAACTTCAAGGTTTACAGGGGAAAGATAACTTCTTACGTCGATTTAAAGTAAACTATGCCAATATAACTAAGGTTTTCATCCATCTCTTGAAGAATGAAACTCTGTTTATATGGCATGAGTGAGCCTAGGAATCCTTCGATGATCTTAAGAAAGACTTGGTATATAAGCCTCTATTGAATCCCTCCATAATATAGTATAGATTACTTGCTTTATATCACCACGTACAAAGGGATGGTTAGTATGGATTTGGTTCAAAAATACGATGAGCTCCATCAGCACGTTGTCTACTACCTTAGTCAAAACTTAGTTGGCCATGAACCTAAGTACTCTCATGTTGAGAAGCTATCCTTATCCATTGTGCATGTGGTTAAAATATTACGACACTATATATTTCTTTGCAAAACCATTGTAGTTGTTGATGTCAATCCATTTCAATACGTCCATACTAGGGATATCATAGGGGGAAAATACAATAAATGGATTGTTATTCTGGAAGAATTTGACCTTGATTTTGCTTCAACAAAATATAAGAAATCGCTATATTTTTCCAAGTTAATATCAGACTTCTCTTGACTAGATGAGAACGAAATTCAAGTCGATTCGTTCACAGATAACAAATTTTTCCTTATCCCATCATCAGACCCATGGTATGGAGCCATTTTGATCTATCTTCAAACATTGAAGTTCTCTCAGCATCTGTCGAGAGACAATCAACAATGCATACAACATTGAGCTAAAAACTACCTAGTCATTAGAGACACTTTGTATATTCTAGGTCTAGATAATGTGTTGAGTCATTGCTTGACTAACGATTTGGTTGAGATAGTTCTTAATGACTTTGAGAATGGGGCTTGTGGTGGTCATCTATCTAGTCTTGCGACAACCCAAAAGATATTACGAGTTGGTTATTTTTGGCCGAAAATTTTTAAAGACTCTATTGAAGCGGTCAAGAGGTTCCACCCTTGCTAGGTTTTCACTCAGAATATGCGCTCACATCTAACCCCTCTTCACAAGTTCATCACCATCGGTCCCTTCACCAATTGGGGGGTGTATTTTGTGGACTACAACCCAGCTTCGGCTGGGGGGCATCAAAATTTTATCGTGGTCATAGAATACTTTACTAAATGGGTAGAGGCCATGCCTACGATTAAATTTGATGGTAATAATGCAACATTTTTTTTTGTTCAACCAAATTATAGCACGGTTCAGAATACTAAGGGAGATTTTCATTAATCATGGTAGTCGCTTTGAGAATGAAATGATGAAAGAGTTAGCATCAAAACTCGGGTTTAAACATGGTAATTCTTCCCATTAATATCCCCAGGAAAATGGACAAGTAGAGGATGTGAAACAAATCTCTCAAGACCATTTTGAAAAAACTGTCAACCAGAGCAATTATGATTGGCACTTAATGCTTTACCCTTTTCTTTGGGCATACCAAAGCTTGGTTAAGAATTCCACCAGTTTTTATCCTTTTCAGTTAGTACACGGTATAGAGTCAATCCTTCCTATTGAATGTGAAATCCCTTCCCTTTGACTGGAATTTAAGCTCCTACCTGAAACTTCTGATCTTGAAGAACACCTCGTACACCTAGAGAGCCTAGATGAGCAACATTAATATTCCTCTACGTCCATCGAAGAGAATAAATGACGTGTTAAGGTCCATTTTGATAAGTATGTCTATCCTAGACAATACACTGAGGGTGACTTGGTCCTCTTGTATGACCAAGCCAAAGAACCATTGAGGGAAGGCAAGTTTGATCCCATGGGGTAGAGTCCTTAGTGTGACATGTTTTAGAAAAAGGATCCTGCGAATTAGAATATTATGAAGGGAATATGTTGGTTGAGCCCATAAATGGGATATACTTGAAAAAATATTACGCTTGAGCCCTAATCTTGGGCGTAACTCTTTGTATACTAGTGTATCTTAGTGTATATATATATTTTCCTTTGTGTCATCAGCTTGCTTATTGAGTTTTCCCTTGGTTGGAATATTTCAACGGAGTCTTCTGTTTACTTAGGATTAGCAGATAGTGCCATTCATCATACACAGAACGTGGGTTCCACCGCTTGGGTCGTTTACTCACCTGAAGGTTAACTGGTGTCTTTATGTGGCATTTTTCTAGGGCCATCAATGAATAATGTGGTTGAATATAGCATCATTATAGATCTTTTACGCGATGCCATTTGACATTATGTTCATTCTTTAGAATTTCTCCTGGACTCCTAGTTAGTAGTATGTCATCTGAATGATAGCTACCATGTGCGAGACCGTACTCTACTCCGACGATTCCTATAGGTACTAATTTTGGAACAAAATTTTGATTTTATTACTTATAATTGCATACCTAGAAGTTCTAATTATGTATCTAATGCATATACTAATTATGTTTTAGATTGGAATTTGTCACATAAATAAAGTAAATAAAACACATCCACATTGTAGCATATATAATTAAAGTCGAAGTCCAATGTTTTTTATATTTCATCTCTCCAAAAATATGGTGTCATAGTACAAAATGCGGCTCACACCCTCAAAATACATATATGGCCAGTAGATACAATAACCACGACATATACGCCTATGGTGTCAGATGCATATCATGATAGCATAGTATGACATTTGTAAGACGTCAGAAGAGACACACCCACGCATGAAGCACACCCACCACATGTCCTTGCATAGGCTCTCGCAGATCCTCTATGTGAACCATAGGAATCATGTGCATCAAATGAGATAGGTTCACCTGCACATTTTGAAGCACTCTTTCTGCATATCCTCCTGTCGGTGCATCTCCCCAGTTCCTTCATCGATGTCATGTGAATCCATCTTGTCATCACAAAGCCACATCTGGGAAACACAGTAATTGTCAATACTTGATACCATCCAAAAATATTTGAGTTTTTTTAGTCACCTTGGAAAAAAAATGAAATATATAAAGAAAGAATCCATACCTATATCTCCGTAGGAAGAATCTGGTGGCAAAGGCATATATGGATCCCCTTTTTAGTCAATCCTAGCATAGGGGTAGTCATCTATGGCTATCCCCTTTTGATGCTAACAGAAGAAGAACTCATCGTTGTAGGGGGTCTATACCGTACCACCTCTTCATCACCTCGATCCACTGTGACATGGTTGGCTTGCGTGGTCAATGTGGAATCATCTCCACTTTAGGGTTCAAACCTGGAACCCACTCAAACAAAAAACTACACAAGATATATACGAACCTGAAATTCATTTTCCTCCCATGTTTGCAGTCAGTTATTTGGCTCTTCATGTTAGCCAGTAGTGAGATACACCAGTCATAAATTGTGGTTCCCAATCACTCCACTGCGTAAAACATGAGTGACATGATTCCTGGTGCAACGAGGTTGGCTTCTTGATCTATGTAAGTACAAAGAAAACGATATTCAATATCAGGTTCTTGATCACCCTGATGGGAAGTTGAATTCCTAATTTCTCTATTCCTGCAACATAGTGAGTGGAAATGTAGTCCTCTATGTTCATACCACCCACAGCTCCCCTACATTTGAGATTCACCACCTCACCACAATGAGATAATCGTGTGATGAAATAGATATCCTCAACTTCAATTCTCAATGGCTTCCCATTGAGGTTGAAGGCCTCCGCATCTGGATCCCACAAGTTTACTAGCATTTGAGGAAAACTCACTTCTTCCATCATTCCTTTGAGAGCCCAAAACTTGTAAAGCCCACATATTTTTAGGGAAAGTTACGCATCCATACCTCTTTCCATTGGTGCATCAACTTCCTCATGCTCTCTCTCTCTCCATTCAAGTACCATCGTCCAAAAAGAAAACCATTTTTCTGAGTAAAACTCTTTAAAAAACTTGTTTGCAAACTTGTACGTGGGATGTAATGTTAACATTCGCATGTAGGGCCACATATATGCAGGCATGCTTCTCTTTTCCTGTGTACATGTCTCCACATGGGCGACCCTATTAACTACATCCCACGTACACCATATTTCCTAATTTGCGCCCTTTAATACTAAAAAAAATGGAGAAATTTAAATTTGTAAACCACCGGCAACGAAGAGGAGGGAAAGACCACTTACTTGGTCCACACGGTTGTCAATTTTGACGCTCTTAGCTCCAACAATAGGCACTTGAATATCATGGGAAAATTGGTCCAAAATGTACTATTTGGGTAAAAATGTAAAATGGAATGGTAAAATTGGTTATTTTTACTATTAATAGAAAAATTTTACCCACTTTACATAGATTTAGCTAATATTTTGACCTACTCGACTAATAGTACAGTGGAAGGAGTTGGTTTTGCTGGTTTTATCCAAGTTTTTTTGTGGTTTCTAGCATCATTTCGCCCGTTCGTGACTATGGTAGGTATTTACGTTGACCAACATATAGGATAGTTTATCACTCCATCTTGCATTTTGCATTATCCTATGACTACGATCCATATGCCTTAGATACGAACCCATTTATTAACAACACAAAACCTCCTTACTACTATTAGAAGTGTCATTATTGAATGGTAGAGGCTTACCAAACATGGGTTCCCTAGTTAGAACCTCTGTTCCATTTGGTTCCATAGATTATTCCCTAAAGACTGAGTGTCTGTTATAGCTCCAATATGATTGTGCATTTGAACCTCATATTCTTACTTATAAGCATTATGAACTATACCTATGGGACTCCCAACGAGTCTCGTTTAAGTTCTTTTCTGACTCTCTCAAAAAGAGAAAAGATTGTTGATTGAGCATGTATCATTCACACTCATTAATTGGATCTGAAAGGACATCTATTTGGTGTAATTTTAACCCTTTTTCAAACCAAGTAGACTAATTTTGAAAAAGGAATACTCTAGTCACTAGTGGCTAGAAGAGTTATATTGGGTATTGTTTTATATTTTTTCACACCTAGGGGATTAAATTCACGAAAAATGATATTCTTTAGAGTTAAGTTGTAATTGCATCTCATTATATTGTTTTCATTATTGAGCCTATTTCTGGTTCCCTCTTTCGTGTTATAAACCTATTACCTCCACAATTTGCATCCTAAGCCAAGCAGATCCTTATTTATATCCTTTGTAGCTTGACACGTTGTACCCTAAAAAGAAACATTCCCTCGAGTTTCCATGTCCTGCATGCACCTCCTTGAATTGGGCATGGGTATGGTCCATTGTTGGAACTAGTTGCTTACTCATGACACTTGTTTCCTCCTCTGTATCATAGAATTCATTTGTCTATGAAAAAAAAAAGGGTGGGAAAAGAATAATATCTCATGTTGGTAGCAGTGGTGTCACCTCTGAACATAGAAAAAAATTTTGAGTCCACTTTTCATCCAAAATTTGGGTTTTATATGACCTTAGGAAGATGAGCTCGTTACTTAGAATTTACTCCTCCGACTGGTTACTTTTTGAGTCTCTGTGCAGAGTTTGATTGGTGCCTCATGCATCACAAAGTTTCATTATCAATTCTATGCTTCTGGAGTCCTCCATATGTGTCATGCTCTTGTTCAAAGGATGTATATAATCCCTTTGATTCTTGACTTTGCATGTCTGTGCCATACCCTCAGTGTGTCTGAGAGTTACATAAAGTTGTAGTCCTACCATGCACCTGGGTCCTACTTTCATTATGGGTAGATAACCTTGAACCCAACAATCAACGTCTCCTCATTGGTCGCTCACCCAGGGGTTTCCCTTGTGTTCGACGACGAGAATTATATTCATACATTGAGATTCATGGAGTGTCTTGGATTCCATTATACATATTGGTGGTTTCCTCTCCTTTTTCGACATTTTTCCTTATTCTCTACTATTCATGGGGTATTTTCATCCATTACTTGCATCTTTTGCATGGCAAAGAGGCATAGGGTCATTGGTTCGTGAACATGTTCTTTGTCCGAGTTCCTCTAAATCATCAGTCTATTTATTTGTACATCATGCACTCATGAGAGATTCCTTAATGCTCTCCTTTGACCAAGTATCTTTCTATCAACTTCATCTCATTAATTTTGGAAACAAGGCCTAGAGTCCTATAAGTACCTAGAGGCTTGCAATCATCAGTGGCAGGTTCTCCCACCATCGACAGTTTGGAATACATCAATGTCTCCTCATCGACGGATTCTTCAAGTGTTTGACCTCAACACCTTTATTGACACTTGTACCAACGTACTTGGTGCCTTGATACCTACTTTCATTATCGATAGGTTCATGTTTTTGTTGGTTGTGGAGCCTGATTATCTTCCTGATTCAGAGGTCCTTGCTTTCAGCCGTGTTTATACCCCATGAAGTATTTACACCCCATAAGTATGTACACTCTTCCACGTGGGGGAGTGTAGAGGGGGGGTACCCCCTCTATGGGGTTTGGGGGGCCTATCCCCCTGGCTGGGGGGTCTGGGGGCAAGCGGGGGTTCGGGGGCGAAGCCCCCGAAGCAAAAATTGCCTTGTAAAAGTATATTGTAATTTCATTGTAAATATGGACCGTTCATTATAAGGTCGCAGATCTAATCGTAGAGATTATGTTAGGATTTTTTCCCTAGAAGGCAACCCTCTTTTGTGAGGGAAATGTATTGCGGCTATGGATGAGGGTGAATATTGTATTCTGAGAGAGGAGACTATGAGAGAAAGAAGAGGAAGTTACATTGGGTTTTGCTGTAGGTTGTATCCCTTCATTTGTTGGATAATAATAAAGGAAGGACCTGGCAATTTCTCTGGTGGACGTAGCCCACACTGGGTGAACCACATATATCTGTGTCTCTCTTGTATTGTGTGTCTTCTATGTTTTGTTTCTGCATTTGTTTTATTTTATTGCTCCGCGGTCCTGTTTTTCTAACAGTTTTTTAACATTATACATTAATGAATGGTAATCAAACGAAGTTTCATTGTGTTCGACCTCAACTCCTTTATTCACATGATGTAGACTTGCACCTTTGGCGGATCGTGTAGAAGACTTTAAGACATGAGCTTATAGTAGCAAATTTCCTAAGTTGTTGATATCATTCATTGAACCAGTACCTATATGGCTTCAATGATCATGGGAGATCATATTGTACGCCATTGTATACAAATATAGATTGATTTTGAGACTAGTTTTCACTTGGCCTTGTTTGTGACTATGACACCCTATGTCATGTATCTACTTTGTATTTCTTATTCATGGCCATGAATAATTGTTTGGTATATTTTCCACATGGATATGCAGCATAATTCAAATTGAAATCCATGTTTATAAATCCATTATGAATTGTAATATTCTCATGAGAAATTATGGGAATTATAATGTATTTTGGCCATCCGAGATACTCCTACGACCTCACACATAAAGGGCCATCTGTTATAGCAAGATTTGTCTCGGCCCAGGCAGCTTGCTGAGAAAGCCTTTTCCATTTCCCTATGTATAATTGAAGTCCCATTTTTCACTGGAGAGAGCTAAAATCATATTTTTCTACGTATACAAGTCTTATTAGTTATACAACATGTGTATAGGTAGGTTACACCACTACAACTCACATACCAGGAGTTTGGTGCTCAAAATAAAATTTGTGTTAGGTTTCAATGTCACGTCATGAGATCCATGATCTTTGACCTTCCATATAATGGAAAGGTTCTGACTCGGCCCTTTCATTTCTATTTGAAGGCTATAAATTGGGCCATATCCAAACCATGGAGGAGAAGATAATTCAACTTTTGAGAGAAAAGTTACTCTGGAAATATTATTCAATTCATATTGAGTCTGCATCCCTTTGTCCTTTAAAGTCTGAACACATTGTTCACCCACCAAGTTATTCCCTCTATGATGGAGAACCTCATTGTCTCTCTTATATGATCTTTCCCTTAGTGTAGGATTCAAGTGGTGGAGGCCCAGCTGGAAGGGATTTAGTTTCTTATTTCCTAGATGTGCCAACAAGAAAGTTTGTTATTCGTGCAGTTATGTTGATCAAATTTTAATAGAAATACTATTTTCTGGTCCAATTAATATCTTGCAAATATTTGAATTGTTATTCCATGGGCATATTTGTTATGAATGTTGATGGATTATGCTATTACATGTGCTAACAATATATATTATCACCATATGCTTTCATATCTTGGTTGTTGAGGACAAGTTGCAGGTATAAACCTTTGAGTCATGTGCTCAACGGATTAGAGTTGATTTCTAAAATCATTCCCTCTGTTGTGGTTTACGCCAGCAACTGAATTAGCTACAACAATCTCTATTAGAAATAGGCATTCTATAGTGTAACGTCCTCCTCGTTACGACATCCACACTGATAACAAGTGCAATTTTTTTTTTGTTTAAGGTGTGTGTGAGCGTGTAAAAAGGAAACAAACATACATGACTCTACTTTGCCACCCGATGGCTAACAAGATGCAACCACGAAGATCACAACGAGACGACCTAAGGTGCACAACAAGTGACTGTAATCATTAAATGACGATAGACATAAGGCGCACAACAAAAGGACTCGGACAACGACCAAATATTAAGACAAGGCATTGACTAAGAATCCACTGTGACTGAAAACCGACAAAAACCTCCATTTAATTTCAATAATCAACGAGTTACCCAAACCACCCTGTGGAAACAAAGTAAAATCAATGATTGCTAATTCTCATCACTAACTCATATTAAACGATTGTGCTTAGTTTAAGTCATTACATCTGGTTATCTATTGCAGCAATTTAACAACATTACCCCGAGATATTAATCACATTATATTTTATTACCCTTAATCGGAAATTAAATTATTAATCTCATTACATCTTGTATGTCACCAATACCATAAATTTTTAGTAACATTATCCACAAGCATACCTTCAACATTACATTACGTCGATCATTACATGAAGACCATACCTCTACATATCTCCTTAACCATATAAATTATAGTCACCAAACATTACTTATTACTCTTACATAATTCAGAGACAATATGAAACCATGGCGTTACCCTTACATATCATTAACGTTTACCTTCGATCGTATAATGCAAGTGCCATCTATTACAGTGGCCAAATATTTACATAATACCATAACAATACAATAGAGTAACCATCTCTTTACAAATCATAATAACTCTGATGATAACCATAACTGTCACAATTTACGCAATAGAATAAACAATAAGTTGCAAATTTCTTTTTCTTTCATTGAAAATATACGTTCTCATACAGAGCTATAATTAGTAATCAATTTTATTTTACCACATAATAAGATAAAATCATTCAACACCAATTCCAATTACCAGAACAGAAAATTGGATTCAACCCATTCACAACTCACAAATCCTGTTTTAGCTCTTCACAAGAATTTAATACTTCTGGTTTAAACAAAATCTAAATTGACTAACCCTATTCCAAATTCCAATCGCAAGAAAAAAAATTGGATTCGCTCAATTCTCAACTCGTAATTCACTTTCTAGTTGTTAACAAGAATTTATTACCTCTGATTTCAATAAAATTAAAATTCTTAACCATAAGATTTATTACTTCTAGTTTCAAAAGTAAAATTGACTAACCATAAGAATATATTACTTCTGGGTTCGACAGAATTAAAATTACTAACCATAATCCAATAGAGCACTGAACCGTTTAGCTAGCCATCAAAAGTAAATCGTAGAATTAACAATACTAAGGAAGAATGCCACCAATGTAACACTTATGAACCACTTAGATCTCCACATGTTGTCTCGGCTATATTGACCGAACAAAAAGGAACAACTATCTAATAAGATTTACGCAACTGCTGACAAGGACAGTGTCATTAAAGCTGACCATTGCCATATTTCTAGGTCGTATCACCGTTGATTTCACTGCCCCTAACGCAGTCATACAGGGACGCTACAACTGTCGATTAAGGTTGGGCGGGAAAAGGGGAGTTCACCGTTCCTCAAATAGGTTGTTAAGGCAGTGTCATAAACACGAAAGGAAATCACTGTCTCAGAAAATGCGTCCGCTCTATGGTAGGTAAGGGTGCTAATCAGAAGTGTTTCGTTTTTTTTAAACTCCACGCTATAAAAAATGCTCCATTAAAGAATTGGACAGAAGAAAAAGTAACCGAATGACCACGTTCGAAGGGGCTTTCACCCAGTCTGGCAAAAACAATTGCATGAGGGTTAAATTAACACTATCAGCGTGAAGGAAGGGCCGAATTCATTCTATGGAATTCCGATTAAAAACGGACAGTAGCAGTCAACACATTTATATAAAAAAAATGAGGGCCAATAACACGCAGTCGGCCATTAACACGCAGTCACAGGGCTCGTGGCAGGTGTTTCACATTCTGGAGGCAATGACCAGGGAATTCTATGGCCAACAACCACAAATTTGGAGGGCAAGGTGAGACTTGGTGTAAGGATTCTACTCAAAGCTACTGGCAAAAACTAAATCTTGAAACTTGCATTACCCATTCTATTCCTGGTCACAATGCAGAGCTTCGATGAGATTGAAATCTGGTAACAGGTGTGCGCATGGGGCGACAGGTATTAAGCCCGTTTGACCTTGGGAAGAACTAGCGAGGTCACAGAAAAACGATTTTCTTTTTGAGCGGAGCAATAAACTAGCAAGTGGCCAGCAAGGAACACTACCACGAAATCGTGTCAACAGTTGGCTAGCAAAGACCGATGGCCGTAGGGAAATGAACCCACCTTCAAATTTCTTAGGCATATTACCAAGGAAAGGGGGCAAGGATCTGGTCAGAGTCCAAGGGGTTTTCAATCTAACTCTTGGATACGTTTCTTATCCGTAAAACGAGTCACCTCCTATCCAACGGTTTTAGACAACGCGAAAAGAAAAGAAAAACAAAAGAAAACAAAAGTGGCCAGGAGAACTCGGGCCAAGATAAGGAGGAAACGTAGAGAGTTTCGAACTGTGCATACGCAGAGCTGTATAGCAGTAACGCAGAGAAGTTCACAAAAAAAACGCAGGAAATTTATTTTACAAAACGCTGGGAAAATTTGCTAAGGTTTCTACCACCAACCCAAGGAACAAATCTCAGGCGTGCTTAAAAGAAAAGTAAAAAGGGAAAATTCCAGAACCTAAATTAATTCATTCCACAAAATAAATTAAACAACGCAGAGATCTAGAAATACCAAAAGTATTACAAACAATAATCAGATACAAGCCTACGACCTACTGCATTCTACTCTATAAATAGAAAATCATACCGTTGCCTTATAGTTTGCTTCGAAAGACGCCCGCGCTACGTGCCGCTCTCACTCCGTGCCGCTCCCGCTCGTCGACCGTAGAGACTACACCGGTACCTCCCAGCCAAACGCTAGGGGTACTCTGCTTCCCCCTTAGCCCCCCGAGCCGCAAAGGGGCCACACAAGTCCAGAGGATATGCCTAGCTTCCCAGCTCGCCTCCAAGGATGAGCTACCATTCTAATCCCAGCTAAGAAATTCCCAGCTCCTCACAAGCAATCAGTCCAGTCCAAATTCGGTAGCCTCACGATACCTAATAGCCCATCCCCCTTTACCCTCCATCCCCCTTTCTTTTATCGAGTTTTTTTTTTTTTTTT
>ML784679.1:241160-256410 GCA_009831015.1 Picea engelmannii
CATAAATTATTTTCTTTTTCTTAAAAGCTCATTTCCCTATTTTTATTATTCCCTTTCTTTCCCTTTTTTTTTTAAAAAAAAAAACCTAAAAGATAAATGCGCTAAATAAATTTTTTCATTTTTTTTTTATTTAATTATCTTTTGTTCTTTCACAAGTTGGGAAATAATATAAATGTACTAATTAATCTTTTCACTTATTATTTAATTAATTATCTTTTGTTCTTTCACAAGTTAGGAAATAATTTAAATGCGCTAATTAATCTTTTCACTTATTATTTATTTAATTATCTTTTGTTCTTTCACAAGTTAGGAAATAATTTAAATGCGCTAATTAATCTTTTCATTTATTGTTTATTTAATTATCTTTTGTTCTTTCACAATTCTTTGCAAAAATTTTAAACCATTAGTTTTAATTTAATTCTTACTCTCATTATTTACCCCGAGAATTTTATGAAGACCTAACTATTACTTAAGTGGGTTTCTATTTGAATTTTTATTTTTATGTTAGGGCCCTTTTTTAAGGTTACACTAAAATTTTACCCTAGAAAAGTCTTAGGCTTAGGATTTAGATTCTGAGCTAGGCAACAATTGGTTAGGGAAGTTGTTTAAGGATTTCTTAAGGCGTTATTGTCTTAGGGCTATTTACGTTTGTTTCCTTCATCCACATCAATGCGACATGCCCTTCAGGACACACCACATGCTCCAAGGGTGCCACTCGCCTCGTTCGTTTCCTTTGCGCGACGTGCCCTTCAGAATGCACCATGTGCTCGAAGGGTGCCACTCGCTTCTTGTGTTTCTTTTGTGCGATGTGCCCTTCATGATGCACCATGTGCTCCAAGGGTGCCACTCGCCAACTAGACTGATTGGTAGACATCTATAACCCCTGGAGTCAACACTCCGCCAGGTGAAATTGTGGGAGACTAAGGGCTCTAAGGAATAAGGCCCCCGCCTTATTGCGTGCCCCTTAGAATCATTGTGAGCAACTGTTGCAGTCTGCCCTCACGACATCGTGGATCCTCTCGAACTAGGTAATCGTTAACCTACAGTTCGAGCCACAGCGGGAGTGCTAGTAGGCGGTGGAAGGGCTGTTGTCCACCCCTCTCCCTCAACCTCTCTGGAAATCGTGTGTGGCCCCTTTACTCCATATGTGAGTCTGGTTGGCAAGCTATCGTCAGCTTGCATCATCAACAATCGTGTCAGAACATGTCAACATCATATCATCAGATCAAAGAAATATCACAGTAAAATAAATCAACCCAAATAGCACACTCCCTGGAGTCCAAGGGGTTCCATCTATGCCTCGGCATCCTCAAGGTCCAAAACCCTGCACACTCAGTAAAACCGAGTCAATAGCACATGTCTATGTCAAGGCAGTAAAACATCAAGTCATCTATCATAATGCATCATAATCAAGGATAAATGTTTTAACATCATAAAAGTCCAGATCACTTGCGAGCAAGTGTCCTCAAAAATAAGTTTACTTAGTGCACCGGGATGTTACACATAGTTAATGTTGAACAATCTAGTTAGGTACATCAACTTATATTGTAACTAGTTAATAAAAGAGAAGCAAAAGGATTCCTTGCCCATAAAGGACTCTCTTCGCTCCCAATGGATGTGATTGTTATTTTCTGATGTAATATTTTTCTCTGTTTATCATTTATTTTGTTTTCTGTCTGTTATATTATGAGTATTGAGTTTTTGACGTGTAAGTGCTTAATAAATAAATTTGAGTTTCAAAATCTTACCTTTTTACCTTTCCGTATAAATATTTTTAAAACATATAAAAAAAATTAATTTGAATTTTTTTTTATCTTTCTGCCATTAAGATGTGAATTTGATAGAGTACATCTTCAAATGAAGCTCATTGAAGGCTCACTCACGAATCTTTATATAACCAAGATACTACTTAAAGACACAAGGATTTACGATAAATAATTTACTCTGATTTGAAGAGTGAAAGCAAGTCAAAACACTGTCTATCTTTCTCCCAATAGCATAATTTAAAAGAATAAGTATGTCATTTTATTTTATATACCAGAATTGGGTACTCTACAAAATTGAAAATTCACATGTAAGAAAGAAAAAATGAACTCTTAGATAGTTGATTCCATCTCTGCAAACGCACTTAAAACCTTAAAAAGTTGAATATCAGTGATTGTGAATGACCTGCCAAAAGCCATCTGTATTCCAGTCTCATAGATCTCAAGTCCTGATGATAGATGGCGAAGGTTCGATCGAAAACGTGGACAAGATGATTGAAAACCTAGTGAATCCAGAAAATTTATGATAATGCCCGTGATCAAATCAAAGAGACAACCGAGGTACCTGAACACCGGCCACCATTGGTGGCCAAAGAGAAGCCGATTTGTTTGTGGACTTGGTGGCCATTCCATATCTTGATTGTTAGGTTTTCTCGAACATCATTATAAGCAACTGACTTTAATCGATCAGGGTCAGTTTTATTCGATAAGAAACCGGAATCGATCAAATCAAATAGAGAACCGAGGTAMCTGAACACCAACTAAAGCGGTCTAAAGTTTTCTTTGTGGATTTGGTGGTCATTATATATTTTGATTGTTCAGTTTTTGTAAAGATCATTATAAGTAACGGACTTTAGTCGATAAGGGACAATTTTGTTTTCATTATTAGTGATCCACATTGTGAGAGTGAGAATCAGTTGTAGAAAAGAAGCTGAATGGTCGTAAAGAGGGAGAGAGACTCACACAAGTACGGTAAGCAGAGAAAGGTGAGCAAAATTGGTTTGTTGGTTGGTTGCTTTTATAATTTCTACAACTTGCTTCATTTTTATTCTAAATCTATTTTATTTTTGGATTTGGTCATATAAACGTAAGCATTACATGGACGTTAGAAATGATAGTGTAAAAAAACGCAAGCATGACATGGACGTTACGAATACTAGTGTGAAAAAACGCTTCTTAACGTAATGAAAATAAGTAGAGAATAAAACTGGAACAAGGGTAGTGTAGAAGTCCGCCGCGTTAATGAAAGAGCGGTCGTTAGGGACCTAAGGGTTAGGGTTTGCTGCGTTTCCATAGATGCACGCGCAAGCAAGAATTGGATTAAACCTTCTTCTCAACTACTTAGGGTTTGCCGCTTTTCTATCGATGCAGGCGCGCAAGGATCGGATTGAACTTTCTTCTCTAACAACTGAAGTTTAGATTTCCTGATAGTTTCCCGCGCTCTCAATCATTGCCTTTGAACGGTTGTCAAATCTATTCCAATGAATAATAGAAAGCCACGTGTTTTGTGAATTTTACCCCTTTCGCCTAGCAGTCCTTCTTTCTGAATAAAAAACGGAAGGGTACTACCATTCTCTGATGTGAATCTTCGGTCTTCCTCAGACTAGTGGGGTTTGATCAATCTATCTTATGTGAAAAAAACATTAGGCTCCACTCTACATCATTATTTCAAAGATTTTGGAGAGATGAAGAGGATTCCATGATAAGGCTCTAGGTAGTTAAGGTAAGTTGATGTGGTTAGTGTAGATTTTTAATAAGGTAGGAATGATCACTAAAGGAAAGAGTAATGTTTGAATTTTTTTCTCTATAGTAAATAAAAACTCATCGTATGATGTTTGAACCTATGTGAAAGGGAATAAGAATATGTATATTCGATTCCTAGCCATAGAGCAATGAAGACAATTTTGAAAAAAATGGATATGAGTATTTTTTTATTATCATGATATAAATATGTTATATGAACACATATATATGAGATGATGAAGAATATTTGTTTTATAATCATGGTATAAATATGTTATATGAACACATATATGAGATGATGAAGAAAATTTAAATATCAAAAAAGACATTGTTAAAAAAGTGTGATATAAGTGTTTTTTCTTCGGAATATGATTTAGTGTTTGTAGATAAATATTATTATCTTGTCTTTGGTGTTTGACATTGTTTCCCAACCACGTAGAAAACATGATGTTGCTTGGCACAATCTAGTGTTATTTTCAAGGAGGTTGTGACTCGAGTTTGTTTGTGTGACAAATTTTGAATGTCACTATGGTCAGCTTGTTGTGCGTGATGTTTATGTGATGATGCTGACATATGCAACATGAGAAGCATCTATGTGGACACTCGGTACTAAATGTCAAGACACACCTTGACAGATAAGAAGTATGTGGAAGCCTGAGTGGCCTTTTTGTAAAGGTGCCGCTTTTGTAAACCTCACAAGAGGAGGTGGAATTCTTTGGGGTAGTGGAGGTCAATAGATTTGACCGAGGATAGGGTCTCAGAGTGGTAAGTCACCGGGTGACCTCCCTGTTTACGCATCACTCCGAGGGAAAACCGAGAGGTAATATCGGGTAAAGGATAACGATATTTAATTGTTGGTTGGGTGCAAGAATGAGATTCAGTAACTACAGGACGTTCGATAGTGTCTTGTGGAACCGGGCGAGATGATGGAGTCTTGGGTGATGATGCAACATCCATGAGATCGATAGATGTAGCCCAAGATTGAGAGGGTGGCAGCCTTGAGGGAGAGTGCGAGATTTTGGCAAATTCTAGGAGTAGAGGGATTATTGTGGGAGGTGTCAAATTAGTGAGGATATCAGGATGAACATGGCGGGTTAAACACAGAGAGACATTGGGAGTATTGATAACATGGTGCGTGGGGATGGTAGCGGTTCGCAGCTATCGTGAATTGATGGACGATGAAGTAAGTACATAGGTCTGCCCAGCCTGTTTAAGGTGGTATTGATGAGTCCTTGCATGATACACTGCTTGTCGGTCTTGTTGGTAAAGGAGAACCAGAAGGAGGTTAGCACAATCTAACGGTCACACCTCGCAAATCATCGTGTCATGAAAAGGACCAATAGCGAAGGTGACATCACAACATGTAGCAATAGTAATGCGAGGACAGTTCTTCTGGACCCAACCAATTTGATGTGGATCGGGGTGTGGGGTGGTCGAGAGGAGCAGATGTTGAACTAATTCTTATGATATCAGATTTCATTGACTGCCATTGTCGAGAATAAGAATGGTGAGATCATTTTTAATTTGGTAGTTGTGAGTGAATAGGGGAACGTTATGGTGATTTCATTCTAGTGTAGTCATAGGAATGAGGGATGGGTCAACCTCAGTGGGGTTGGTGAGAGAGATGATTTCTAGTTTCTCGGGAAACTCAGTAGGTGTGGCCTCTACAAACAAGGTCTAATGGGGGTGGCTATTTTTAATGGCTCAATAGTCGGCTGATTTATGTGAGATTGTCTTGTGAAAATTACACCAAAGTGCCTTTTTGGTCGCCAACGAGGAAGAAGGATAAGGTGGAGAATGAGAAGCGGATGGGTTATTGGCATGGTTTTGATTTGGTAGATATAAAATGTGAGGAGACACCTTTCTTTCTACGGCCAAGGCCCGTAAGAAAGCCTTGTCCAGAGAAGTGCTTTCAAAAAGATCTACCTCCCACTACAGAGGTAACAATAAACCAGAATTGAACATAATTATTAATACCTCATCTAGTTCTTTGATCTAGAGTTGGATGTGTAGGTTGCAGAAGACGTCAATGTAGCCTTGCATCGACTGATTGGTAATTTTTCGACGTTGTAACCACTTTGTGAGCAAATTGTGAAGGTAGCTTGGAGGGTAGAAGCGTTCTCTCAAGGCTTGAAAAAACGTCTCCCATGAATTAATGCGATGATTTGACGAAGACAGAGTGTTGAGATCGATGACCAATTCTACGTTAGTCAAGTGTGTGTCCCACCCAGTTTGGGTTATTCCCTCAAGTTGGAGACTCTCTATTTGTAATTTGATAGCCTCCTACATCTCAGGTAATGTTTTGAAATACGTGGAGAGACTGTGAATCCAGGAATCCACGGTCTCATTGTTCATATGACTAGCAAACTTGGGTAATTGAAAATGGGTGTCAGTTGCATACTTTTTGGAGGTCTTCGTTGTTGAAGACAAATCAATTCCAAAAGATCCAATGCCAAATCGTCCACTTGTCTTGATGTGTCTGCATTGGAGTCCTCAATGGAGGCTTTGCTTCAAGGTGACATTGGTGGTAGTCTAGAGTAGACCCTGAGGAGAGTGTGACACAAACCCTGCGAAGGGTGAAAGGAGAAACATGCCACTAAATGAAAGATCCCCCAATTTATTTTTATTTTTATTTTTTGATTGGATGAAGTTCTGGTCCCAAGGATAGAACATGCTCTGATACCTATTGATATGAGTATGAGTGGCGTATTCTTGAAGCACAAAGAGTACATTGTTTTTTAAGGAGCATGTTGGTACAAAGAGGAAAGAAGGATGCACTTAGAGAGAACAGGTGAATAAATGAAGGGTGTGATAATGAAGAGGAAAAGGAGAAAACGAATGGATGGATGTAGGGGGACTGATCTTAGTGGAGGAAATCTACTGGAAAAGGGGCACGAATCTGATACAAAGAGGCTCGCATTGGTGTGTCTGAGAGAGAGAGAAAGAGAGATGTATAGCAATCTCTTGCACAGAGAAAGAAAATGAGCACTCGAGGATATTCATCCTCTCCTTAGCGTGGATGCTTGGTCTTTGGATACACAATATCAGCCTGTGACTTGGAATGGAGAATGGGAAAGGGAGCGTAGCCTCAAAACCAGAGATGTGCACCAATCCCTTTGGTGTGCAATCTCTCCTTTTTACACTTTTGAACAATAAAATGAAAATGACTCTCACTCTCTCTCTGAGCGTAAATGAAAAGAGAAATATACACACAGAAGAATAGGTAAATAAAAAGAGTAAGCAAAACTTCATCATTGTATTAGAGGGTCTTTTCCCTTCTCAAACATTCAATACGATTTTCTACAATTGGTACATGCCGCTTTTCTTGGGCAATTCTCTATGCATTCAGATTCACAAGAGAAGTTTCCCACAGAGTTTTCTGAGACAACTAACTCTAGTCTAAAATAGACATTTCCATTATTTATTTTAGACAGGTGAATGCTTTATTACAATACGAGACTGAATGATCATAAAGCTAGCATAGCATTCTTTCTTCTTTTATCTTTCTTGTTGTGGATGACTTGAAATTTTTTGCACACTTCCCATGGAAGGTTCACTTCCTTCCTTATTGGTCCATGATTTGCCACATTAAATTCATTATCCCCTTGGGTACATCATATTATCCTCCCTAGATACATTACAAGTAGGGTCCTATCCATTGTTCTCTTTTTCAATGTCACAGTAGTGTGTCTCAATGAATGTCCCCATCACTAATTTTTCAATGGCTATGATATATTATAGTTGTCATTTATTTTCCTAAGTAAGTCTCATATTATATGAATAGTGGTGATAAACAATTTGATTCTTGGGTTTGCTTCATGCTTAACTAATGGTCATTGGTATGGTAGTTTGTTTTCAAGTTTTAATTCCATATATTCACTTAGTAACATGTCTCTTGTAGCATTTTATAGGTGCTAGTTTTGAATTATTATAAGGGTCAATAATTTTAAATCATTCATGCGTTAGTAGAGGGTTGGAAAAAAATTAACATAATTTTTGCTTGCCAACACATGTTTGGGAAAAAAGAATGTGTCGATTGATTATTTGAAGCCAAACAAATTAAAAACGTTGTCACTTTAATTTTCAACCATGTATCAATGGATTGTTTTCAAGTGTCTCTATATTACAAGAGAGGATATAAAATAAAGTAAACAACATAAACATTATTGATTGATGTATTTTAAGCAAAGTAAACATTGTTGATTGATAGATTAAAAAAATTATTGTAGCATAACTCTTCTAGGATTGAAATTTTAATTAAATAATTTTTATAACTTATTTAAAAAATTTACTTCAATAGAGGTTTCAATTTTACATATTTTCTCAATAGAGGACTTTATTTTACTTTAAACTATATGGAGTTTTGTAAATTCACCTACTTTTCTAAGTAATTTTATTTGTTATTATAGAACATTGTGATATATTTAAAATCTTTTATTTCTATTTTATCTATATTGATTATTTAAAATCAAAATTAATTATTATAACTCATTTCAATGCTACATTTTTATATATTTTAACAATTATGTTTGGATCTCTTAACTTTATTATTTTATACATCATTTTTCACATTGATATAAATATTTGAAATGTGATACTTCCAACATATTAAATATCCATCTTTCAATAAATTTAAATAAATAAAAAATAAAAATAAAACAATATGAGTAGTTTTAGATATATATCATTTCAATAAATTTAAATAGATAAAAAAAATAAAAAACAATATAAAGTAAAACTTAAAGTTCTAGTAATAAAAAAAATTAAAAAAACAAAAACAAGAAATTGTTATTTCATAATGGAAAAATTCTCACACAAACTTGGTTATTACAAAAATTTTCATATAAACTTGGTTGTTACTTAAAAATGTCAAAAAAAAAATCACGATTGAGCAATTATCATATAAAAATAAAAATTATATGAAATCTACCACCAAATAAATGATTAATGTTCTCTCCTCTATCTTACTAAGCACTAATAAAAAATTTATATCTAAGCACTAATAGAAACTTTATATCTCCTTCTTATTGTTAGAGATAAACCCAAAATGAAAATGAAAAACAAGTTTTGCATATATAATTCAATATAATAACCACATTTCAGTGACAATATATTGCATCCAAATGTATTATTACAATATAATTTTGAATTATGGGCAAGGATATATTTTACCAAGCCCGTGTTTGAGGTTATAAATACAATAACAATTGCAAGAGTTTTAATTCTGAGCAAGGACACATTTTAATGAAATTTTAATTTTTAATTCTGAGTAAAGATATATTTTACGAAGTTTGTGTTTGAAATTATAAAACAATGAGAGAATTAAAAATTGTCAGAGTTGTGTCAATTGAGTTTAACACTAGTGGTTTGTCACAGGAGTGTTTTTTCTCATCCAAATTTAATTCAAACAAATTATATGTTAAACTCTTCTCTTTCCTTGGGCAATTCTCTATGCATTCACATTCACAAGAGAAGTTTCCCGCAGAGTTTTCTGACACAACTAACTCTACTATAAAATAGACATTTCCATTATTTATTTTAGACAGGTGACTGCTTTATTACAATACGAGACTAAATGATCATAAAGCTAGCATAGCATTCTTTCTTCTTTTATCTTTCTTGTTGCGGATGACTTGAAATTTGTTGCGCACTTCCCATGGAAAGTTCACTTCCTTCCTTATTGGTCCATGATTTGCCACATTAAATTCATTATCCCCTTGGGTACATCATATTATCCTCCCTAGATACATTACAAGTAGGGTCCTATCCATTGTTCTCTTTTTCAATGCCACAGTAGTGTGTCTCAATGAATGTCTCCATCACTAATTTTTCAATGGCTATGATATATTATAGTTGTCATTTATTTTCCTAAGTAAGTCTCATATTATATGAATAGTGGTGATAAACAATTTGATTCTTGGGTTTGCTTCATGCTTAACTAATGGTCATTGGTATAGTAGTTTGTTTTCAAGTTTTAATTCCATATATTCACTTAGTAACATGTCTCTTGTAGCATTTTATAGGTGCTAGTTTTGAATTATTATAAGGGTCAATAATTTTAAATCATTCATGCATTAGTAGAGGATTGGAAAAAAATTAACATAATTTTTGCTTGCCAACACATGTTTGGGAAAAAAGAATGTGTCGATTGATTATTTGAAGCCAAACAAATTAAAAACCTTGTCACTTTAATTTTCAACCATGTTTCAATGGATTGTTTTCAAGTGTCTCTATATTACAAGAGAGGATTTAAAATAAAGTAAACAACATAAACATTATTGATTGATGTATTTTAAGCAAAGTAAACATTGTTGATTGATACATTAAAAAAATTATTGTAGCATAACTCTTCTAGGATTGAAATTTTAATTAAATAATTTTTATAACTTATTTAAAAAATTTACTTTAATAGAGGTTTCAATTTTACATATTATCTCAATAGAAGACTTTATTTTACTTTAAACTATATGGAGTTTCGTAAATTCACCTACTTTTCTAAGTAATTTTATTTGTTATTATAGAACATTGTGATATATTTAAAATCTTTTATTTCTATTTTATCTATATTGATTATTTAAAATCAAAATTAATTATTATAACTCATTTCAATGTTACATTTTTATATATTTTAACAATTATGTTTGGATCTGTTAACTTTAATATTTTATAGATTTTTTTCACATTAATATAAATATTTGAAATGTGATACTTCCAACATATTCAATATCCATCTTTCAATAAATTTAAATAAATAAAAAATAAAAATAAAACAATATGAGTAGTTTTAGATATATATCATTTCAATAAATTTAAATAGATAAAAAAATTAAAAAACAACATAAAGTTCAAGTGATAAAAAAAATTTTAAATGCAAAAACAAGAAATTGTTATTTCATAATGCAAAAATTCTCACACAAACTTGATTATTACAAAAAATCTCATATAAACTTGGTTGCTACTTTAAAATGTCAAAAAAAAATCAATAATAAGCAATTATCATATAAAAATAAAAATTATATGAAATCTACCACCAAATAAATGATTAATGTTCTCTCCTCTATCTTACTAAGAACTAATAAAAGCTTTATATCTAAGCACTAATAGCAGATTTATATCTCCTTCCTATTGTTAGAGATAAACCCACTAAAATACAGAAGCTTATATGGGAAAAGATACACCTTTTATACTATGATATCTTTTCTACTATGATATAGAGAGAACTCTTAACTTATAAAGGATAACCCTATATAGGAGCAATAGTTATAAAGGGGTGAAGTGTTAATGTGGGTGTATGGTCCGTTCTATTTTCTTTTACTAGGGAAAATATTCTATATTAGATTTTCAAGAAAGTTTTCCATGTGACGCAACTCTTATATTTTCAATTTAACTTGTGATTTGAGTAGGAAAATTGTAATTAAAGAGAATGAAAGTATATTTAAATTTTAATATTAAAATTATCAAATAAACATTATCAAGTAAAATTTCATTACCTCGATTGCAAATTTGAAATCTGATCGAAAGTTAAAGTTGCAGTGTAAGGAAAAGATAGGTGAATTCTAAAATCCTTTCAGCAATGTTAAATTAAAAATTTAAACAACATATTTTTTTATTTTTTTTAAATATAATCCATTATTATATTTTAAAGTATCTTATGTTTTGGACATCTCTTTGCTAACATTTTCAAATCAATATAAGTCATATAGATAACCTTTTTTACATTTCCATATAAATATAAATATGGTAATAATATTTTAAAATAACCATTTTTACATTTCCAAATCAATATAAATCGTACAGATAACCTTTTTACATTTCAATAAATATGGTAATAATATCTTCAAAGGACTTAACCCCGTCTTTTACATTTTCCCAAAGTCGTGATGTAAATTTGTTAGATGTCCACCAAAAAGCAGCTCACTGAAGACTGAGTCAGAGATCTTCCTTTAACCAAGATGCTACTTAAAGATAGACGGATTGAGAATCAATAATTTATTCTTTCTACAAGGATAGAGGGATAGAGATAATGTTTAGCATATTTTTTTGCGTGCAATATCATAGTAACATTGAATGCAGATCGGGGAAGGTGAATGGAATTGAACCAAAACTTTCAAATATTTGAAGATGGGAATAGTGAAAACAACCCAAAACACTAATCGGTCTTTCCCGATGCCATAATCTAAAAGAATGTAATCATATCATTTTATTTTAATTTGTCCAAATTCCCAACAAAACATATGACATAACAACAAGGTGCTTTGATATCATTTTATTTTATTAATTTCTCCAAATTTCCAACAAAACATATGACATAACAACAAGGTGCTTTGATAACTAATTATCGTGGCTGAGGAGTGCTGACACAATTAGCTCTAATTCTATTCAGTTGTTTAACGTTTCATTACGAACAAATTATTTTTAAGGCGGAGAGAAGCGTTTCTACAAGCTCAAGTGAATAAAGATCTGGTACTATACCAAAATTTGGTACTCTACAAAATTCAGAAAGAAATGAAATTTACGGAACTCTTATATAGTTGATCCCATCTCCGCAAACGCACTTAAAACCCTAAAAATGAAGTCTCATATCTCTTATGAATCCAGAAATTTATGATAATATCAAATCAAAGAGACAACCAATGTACCTGAACACCAGCTAAAGTAATCTTTAGTGGACTTGTGGCCATTCCATGAAAGAGTGGTCGTTAGGGTTTGCGGCGTTTGCATACATACATGCGCCCAAGGATCGGATTGTACTTTCTTCTCAACGGGTTGCAAAAATCTATCAAAAAATCTTCATTACACATATTGTGAAATTTTGGAAGTTAGACAATTGACATTCATATAGGTTTTTTCTTGAAATTGGGCAAGTTTTAAGCTCTATATTTATAATATTAAAAAATGATTATGATTATATAAGTCAATTCATAAGTTATATAACTTTTAAATTAGAATTTATAATGTACCACATTAGACCACATACAAATTCATCTCAGATTCCCTTGAGATTTGCCTCTTCTCGTAGCAATCCTTAATTGTGAATAAATTTAGGAAGGAACTACCATTGTGGAAATTTGGTTCCCTCCAAAGTAGTGGGGTCTTATTCATCATTCTTTACTTGAAAAATGTATTACAGTCCAGTCTACAGATCATTATCTCACAGATTTTGTACATATGAAGAATGCATGATAAGACTGCCACTATGTAAGAAGATACTGCAGGCTAGTGATGGCTGCAGGTTTTTAAGTATATAGGAATGGTCACTGATTTATTGATAATGACATTTCCGATATGAAAGAAAAGAGTAATGATTAAATATTTTTTTTATACCTAATTAAATTAGCTTGTGATTAGAAAATAGTGTTTGAGAACATGTAGTTTTAATTTTTAGTATCTATATATATATTAATACCTATTGTTTAAATTTTTTTATCTCATCCAAATTTTATTGATTTTGAAATATTTGTCTTAATGTTAAAGTATTTAAATAACATTTTAAAAAAATTCAAGTAATTTTTTGTTTTTTTTGAGATTTCATAAACCAATAAAATTATATATATATATATATATATATATATGATTGGATAATTAAATATAAAATAACTTTTTTAAGAAAAGAAATAAGTTAAATAATCTACAAATTTCATTTTTTTTTTAATTTTTTTTTTCAAATTTAATAAAAGCTTGTTAAAAGTTATGATTTTATTTAATTAATGAAAAAATTATTTATATTGGTTTTAGTTTATTTATCATAATCTACATAAACAACATCTTGAAAAAAATAATAAATAAAAATAAAAAATTGTATATATATTTTAATAAAAAAAATACTATATTTTATAAATAAAAATAAAATATTAGAAATAAAAATAAAAATAACAATCTTTAATTTCACATAACAACTTTAAATTACTAAAAAACAAATTGCAATTTTCTACTAATAACAATTTTTAATTATATATAATGATTTTAAATCACTAAAATACAAATTGCAATTTTCATGCATATCCACCATAAATCATTATAAACTATCAAAACTTTATTTTTATTTTTAAATTAAAATATCTTACAACTTAATTATAATTATATTGTTTTAGAATATAGAAAAAAAATTAAAATAATATTTGGATTTCAAAATTTTATACATATTGTATTATAAAACAATTTCTCAAATTCATCTTATTGAGTCTTTTAAAATATAGATTTTCAAAATTGTCCATAATTATAAAATATTTTATATTTTATGAAAGTAAATAATATTAAGTTTGAAACTTTCCCAATTTACATAGTCATCATTCTAAAATGATTAATCTTTATCATGGGTAAGTGTCCACTAGTTAAGAATATTTCAAACTTAAACATTCATTTAGTTATAGAAAATCTTTCACAATTCAACATCATTTATACATATTAATGATAATGATTTATATCATTAATATAAATGATTTATAAGTGCAATTTATATATTCTATTTTCAAATACTAATAATCTCTTCATGAAAATGATGGTTGAAAACTTAGCACATACTCTATTTTTAAATACTAATAAACTCTTCATGAAATTGATGGTTGAAAACATAGCACAATTCCTTTTTAAGCTAGACTCTCCACCATCCATACTACCATTGAAGAACCCCTAAAATTTATTAGGAGTCTTCATGAAATTGATGGTTGAAAACATGGCTCATGTTTTTTTTTAAACTAGCTTCTAGACCATCCATAGTAATATTGAAGAACTATTAATTTTTTGTTTTTTTTCTATAAGTCGGTTCTATATAAATTACCTACTATAAAAACTTGTTATAAATAAATTACTATTCAATGGAGCATAAGTTTCCATTGTTGGAAACCAACTCCACTCGAGTTGATTGTCAAAAATTGTACTTCATATAAGACTAGAAAAATAAATATTGTCGAGTGGTGTTGATGACATATACAATGTTTGGCATAGTTGTTGGCATCCGACATAGAAAAAAAAATACACCAGTGACCTGCAGATTGACCTTGAGACTGATACAAGTTGTACACAAGGGACCTATATACAAAATTGAATTACCTGTTGGATTACTAAGAGGGGGGGGTGAATCAGTAATAATGTAATTATAATCCTTTTTCTTCAAATGTTATATCAATGTAGAATTATTATCCAATAATGATTAGTAATAAATAAACAATCACACACATACACAGTACACCAGTGTTTTACGTGGAAACCCAAATCAGGAGAAAACCATGGAATGATTTTTCTTATATGTCTTGAAGAATTAAATTCATTGGAAGCACCAAATTCCTTTGTTTTCTAGTTGCAACTGGAAGGACGCTCCAACACCCTAGATTCCCAAGCTACAACCTGAGGGAAGCTCCAACTCCCCAAATATATGGCTACAACCAAAAGGAGGCTACAACTCCCAATGTTCTTCGGCTACAACCGGAAGGTGGCTACAACCACCTGTCCTTGCCCCCTCCTGCCACCCTGAAGTAGAAGTAGAATGATGGAACCACTGTCACACTATCGCTGTGAGATATACCGTTGTAAACCTATACCAATAAATCTAAACCATGCATCAACCTGTACCATAAATAATTGCATCAACCATGCACCAACCTCTAATCAACCTGTACCATAAACAAGTGCATACAACCATGTGCCAAGTATGTACCAATCATGTGTCAACTACTCATCAACTATGACTCATCAATATGTACCAACATCATCAACTATACACCTCATGTATGTGCGCCAACTCATCA
>ML784679.1:256460-347253 GCA_009831015.1 Picea engelmannii
TATGATCACATTCCTGCAAACCTTTCTTAACTTTAAAAACAAGAGACTAGCATTTTCATCAAACTTTTGTTTAGTCTCACATGCCTAGTTTTGGATTAGTCAACAACCCTAACTTGAAGTAATCATAACTTTGAACCTGTAATATATAAAGATCTGAAAATGATAAAAAATGATATATGGCCACTACATACAATAACCATGACATATACGCCTATGGTGTCAGATGCATATCATGATAGCGTACTATGAAATTTGTGAGACGTCGGAAGAGATGCACCCATGCATGAGGCACGCCCACCAAATGTCGTTGCATAGGCTCTCACAGATCTTCTACGTGAACCATAGGAATCATGTGCATCAAACGAGATAGGTTCACTTGCACATTTTGAAGCACTCTCTCTACATCTCCTTCTGTCAGCGGTGCATCTCCTCAGTTCCTTCATCGATGTCATGTGAATCCATATTGTCTTCGTAGAGACACATATGGGAAACACAGTAATTGTCAATACTTGATACCATCCAAAAATATTTGAGTTTTTTTAGTCTTCTTGAAAAAAAAATGGAATATATAAAAAAACAATTCATACGTATATCTTTGTAGGAAGAATCTAGTGGAAAAGGAATATATGGATCCCCTTTGTAGGCAATCCTAGCATAGGGGTAGTCATCTATGGCTATCACCTTTCAATGCCAACAAAAGAAGAGCTCATCATTGTAGGGGGTCTATACCCTACCACCTCCTAACTAATTCATCACCTCGGTCCACTGTGACACGGCTGGCTCACGTGGTCAAGTGGAATCATCTCCACTTTAGGGATCAAACCTAGAACCTACTCAATGAAAAAACTACACAAGATAGATACAAACCTAAAATTCATTTTCCTCCCATGTTTCGAGTCTATCATTTGTCTCTTCATGTTATCCAGTAGTGAAGTACACCAGTCGTAAACTGTGGGTCGCAAGCACTCCACTGCGTAACTCATGAGTGACATGATGCCTGGTGCAATGAGCTTGGTCCCTTGATCTTTGTAAGTACAAGGACAATGATCTTCAAGATCATGTTCTCGATCACCCTGATGGGGAGTTGAATTCCTACTTTCTCTATTCTTGCAACACAATGGGTGGCAATGTAGTCTTCTACGTTCATACCACCCTCATCTCCCCAGGATTTGAGATTCACCACCTCACCCCAACGAGATAATCCTGTGATGAAATAGATATCCTCAACTTCAATTCTCAATGTCTTCCCATTGAAGTTGAAGGCCTCTGCAGATCCCAAAAGTTTACTAGCATTTGAGGCAACCTCAGTTCAACCGCCATTCCTTTGAAAGCCCAAAAATTGTAAAGACCACATATTTTTAGGGCAAGTGGGCATCCACACCTCTTTCGACTGATGCATCAATTTCCTCATGCTCTCTCTCTCTCCATTCAAGTACCATCGTCCAAAAGGAAAACCATTTTTCTGAGTAAAACTCTTTAAAAAACTTGTTTGGAGACTTGTACATGGGATGTAATGTTAACAGTCACATGTAGGATCACATATATGTAGGCATGCTTCTCTTTTCTCGCGTACATGTATCCACATGTGCGACCCTATGAACTACATCCCACGTACACCGTATTTCTTAAGTTGTGCCCTTTAATACTAAAAAAATGGAGTAAATTTAAATTTGTAAACACTAGAAATGAAGAGGAGGGAAACAACACTTACTTGTTCCAGATGGTTGTCAATTTTGATGCTCTTATCTCCTGCAATCAACACATGGATACCATGGGCAAATTGGTCCAAAATGTACTATTTGGGTAAAAATGTAAAATGGAATGGTAAAATTGGTTATTTTTACTATTAATAGAAAAAATTTACCCACTTTACATTTCTTTAGCTAATATTTTGACCTAGTGGACTAATAGTACAGTGGAAGGAGTTGGTTTTTGTTGTTTTGTCTAGGTTTTTTGGTGGTTTCTAGTGTCATTCCGCCCGTTTGTGACTTTGGTAGGTATTTACATTCACCAACATATAGGATAGTTTATCACTCCATCTTTCATTTTGCATTATCCTATGACTTTGATCCGTATTCCTTAGGTATGAACCCATTTATTAGTGACACAAAACCTCCTTACTACTATTAGAAGTGTCATTATTGAATGGTAGAGGCTTACCAAACATGGGTTCCCTAGTTAGAACCTATGTGCCATTTGGTGCCCATGCAAAGATTATTCCCTAAAGACTGGGAGTCCGTTATAGCTTCAATATGAGTGTGCATTTGAACCTCATATTCTTACTTATAAGCATTATGAACTATATCGATGGGACTCCCAACGAGTCTTGTTTAAGTTCTTTTCCGACTCTCTCAAAAAGAGAAAAGATTGTTGATTGAGCATGTATCATTCACACTCATTAATTTGATCTGAAAGGACATCTATTTGGTGTAAGTTTAGCTATTTTTCAAGCCAAGTAGACTAATTTTGAAAAAGGAATACTCTAGTCACTAGTGGCTAGAAGAGTTCTCGTGGGTATTGTTTTATATTTTTTCACGCCTAGGGGACTCAATTCACAAAAAAGGACATTCTTTAGAGTTAAATTGTAATTGCATCTCATTATCTTTCTTGCATTATTGAGCCTATTTCTGGTTCTCGCTTTCACGTTATAAACCTATTACCTCCGCAGTTTGCATCCTGAGCCAAAAGATTCCCTCGAGTTTCCATGTCCTGCATGCACCTCCTTGCATTGGGCATAGGTATGTTCCACTTTTGGAATTGGTTGCTTACTCATGACACTAGTTTCCTCCTCTGTATCATAGAATTCATTTGTCTATGAAAAAAAAAAAGGGTGGGAAAAGAATATTATCTCATGTTGGTAGAAGTCATGTCGCCTCTGAACATAGAACAAACTTTTGATTCCACTTTTCATCCAAAGTTTGGGTTTTATATGACCTTAGGAAGATGAGCTCATTACATAGAATTTACTCCTCCGACTCGTTACTTTTTCAGTCCATGTGGAGAGTTTGATTGGTGCCTCATGCATCAGAAAGTTTCATTATCAATTCTATGCTTATGGAGTCCTCCATATGTCTCATGCTCTTGTTCAAAGGATGTCTATAAGCCCTTTGATTCTTGACTTTTCATGTCGGCCATACCCTCAGTGTGTCTTAGTGTTACATAAAGTTGTATTCCTACCGTACACCTTGGTCTTACTTTCATTATGGGTAGATAACCTTGAACCCAACAGTCAACGTCTCCTCATGTGGCTTACTCGTGGGTTTCCCTTGTGTTCGACGACAAGAATTATATTCATACATTGAGATTCATGGAGTGTCTTGGATTCCATTAGACATATTGGTGGTTTCCTCTCCTTTGTCGACAATTTTCCTTATTCGCTACTATTCATAGGGCCTTTTCGTGCACTATTTGCATCTTTTGCATGGGAAAGAGGCATAGGGTCATTGGTTTCTGAACATATTCTTTGTCCGAGTTCCTCCAAATCACTATTCTATTTATTTGTACCTCATGCTAACTCATGAGAGATTCCTTAATTCTCTCCTTTGAGAAGGTATCTTTCTATCAACTTTAGCTCATTAATTTTGGAAACGAGGCCTAGAGTACTATAAGTACCTAGAGGCTTGGAGTCATTCTCCCGCCATCAAGATTTTGGAATACATCAATGTCCCCTCATCGATGGATTCTTCAAGTGTTTGACCTCAACACCTTTATTCACACTTGTAACAATGTAGTCGTCTTCACTCGACCTTGTTTGTGACTATGACACCCTATGTCATGTATCTACTTTGTATTTCTTATTCATGGCCATGAACAATTGATTGGTATATTTTCCACATGGATCTACAATATAATTCAAATTAAAAGCCATGTGTATAAAGTCATTATGAATTCTAATATTTTCATGAGAAATTATGGGAATTATAATATATTTTGGCCATCACAGATACTCCTATGACCTCACACATAAAGGGCCATCTATTATAGCAAGATTTTTCTCGACCCATGCAACTTGGTGAGAAAGCCTTTTCCATTTCCCTATGCAAAGTTGAAGTCCCATTTTGGACTGTCGAGAGCTAAAATCATATTTTTCTACATATATGTGTCTTATTAGTTATACAACATGCGTTAAAACTAGTGTACATGGAGTTTGGTGCTCAAAATTAAAAATTGTGTTGGGTTTCAATGTCATGTCATGAGATGCATGATCTTTGAACTTCCATATACTGGAAATGTTCCGATTTGGCCCTTTCAGTTCCATTTGAAGGCTATAAATTGGGCCATATCCAAACCATGGAGGAGAAGATAATTCAAGTTTTGAGAGCAAAGGTACTCTAGAAAAATTATTCACTTCATATTGAGTCTGCATCCCTTTGTCCTTTAAAGTTTGAACACTTTGTTCACCCACCAAGTTATTCCCTCTATGATGGAGAACCTCATTGTCTCTCTTATATGATCTTTCCTTTAATGTAGGAATGTAGTGGTGGAGGCCCAACTAGAAGGGACTTAGTTTCTTGGTTCATAGATGTGCCAACACGAAAGTTTGTTATTCATGTAGTTATGTTGATTAAATTTTAATAGAAATATTGTTTTCTAGTCCAATTAATGTCTTGCAAATATTTGAATTGTTATTCCATGGGCATATTTGTTATGAATGTTGATGGATTATGCCATTACATATGCTAACAATATATATTATCATCATATGCTTGAGTATCATGGTTGTTGAGGACAAGTTGCAGGTATAAACCTTTGAGTCATGTGGTTTAAGCTAACAACTAGGTTAGCTACAACAATCTCTATTACAAATAGGCATTCCATAGTTATAGTTAATGTTGAACAATCTAGTTAGATACATCCACTTCTATTGTAACTAGTTAATAAAAGAGAAGGAAAAGGATTCCCTGCAGACAAAGGACTCTCTTCTCTCCCAATGGATGTGATTGTTATTTTCTGATGTAATATTTTTGTCTGTTTATCACTTATTTTGTTTTCTCTCTATTATTGAGTTTTTGACGTGTACGAAATTAGATCCCTGTGAGTGCTTAATAAATTTGAGTTTCAGAATCTTACCTTTTTACCTTTCCGTATAAATATTTTTAAAACATATAAAAAAAACTTTAATTTGAATTTTTTTTATCTTTCTGCCATTAAGATGTGAATTTGATAGAGTACATCTTCAAATGAAGCTCATTGAAGGCTCACTCGCGAATCTTTATATAACCAAGATACTACTTAAAGACACAAGGATTTACGATAAATAATTTACTCTGATTTGAAGAGTGAAAGCAAGTCAAAACACTGTCTATCTTTCTCCCAATACCATAATTTAAAAGAATAAGTATGTCATTTTATTTTATATACCAGAATTGGGTACTCTACAAAATTGAAAATTCACATGTAAGAAAGAAAAAATGAACTCTTAGATAGTTGATTCCATCTCTGCAAACGCACTTAAAACCTTAAAAAGTTGAATATCAGTGATCGTGAATGACCTGCCAAAAGCCATCTGTATTCCAGTCTCATAGATCTCAAGTCCTGATGATAGATGGCGAAGGTTCGATCGAAAACGTGGACAAGATGATTGAAAACCTAGTGAATCCAGAAAATTTATGATAATGCCCGTGATCAAATCAAAGAGACAACCGAGGTACCTGAACACCGGCTACCATTGATGGCCAAAGAGAAGCCTATTTGTTTGTGGACTTGGTGGCCATTCCATATCTTGATTGTTAGGTTTTCTCGAACATCATTATAAGCAACTGACTTTAATCGATCAGGGACAGTTTTATTCGATAAGAAACCGGAATCGATCAAATCAAATAGAGAACCGAGGTACCTGAACACCAACTAAAGCTGTCTAAAGTTTTCTTTGTGGATTTGGTGGTCATTATGTATCTTGATTGTTCAGTTTTTGTAAAGATCATTATAAGTAACGGACTTTAGTCGATAAGGGACAATTTTGTTTTCATTATTAGTGATCCACATTGTGAGAGTGAGAATCAGTTGTAGAAAAGAAGCTGAATGGTCGTAAAGAGGGAGAGAGACTCACACAAGTACGGTAAGCAGAGAAAGGTGAGCAAAATTGGTTTGTTGGTTGGTTGCTTTTATAATTTCTAGAACTTGCTTCATTTTTATTCTAAATCTATTTTATTTTTGGATTTGGCCATATAAACGTAAGCATTACATGGACGTTACAAATGCTAGTGTAAAAAAACGCAAGCATGACATGGACGTTACGAATACTAGTGTGAAAAAACGCTTTTTAACGTAATGAAAATAAGTAGACAATAAAACTGGAACAAGGGCAGTGTAGAAGTCCGCCGCGTTAATGAAAGAGCGATCGTTAGGGACCTAAGGGTTAGGGTTTGCTGCGTTTCCATAGATGCACGCGCGCGCAAGAATCGGATTAAACTTTCTTCTCAACCACTTAGGGTTTGCCGCTTTTCTATCGATGCACGCGCGCAAGGATCGGATTGAACTTTCTTCTCAACCACTGAAGTTTAGATTCCCTGATAGTTTCCCGCGCTCTCAATCATTGCCTTTGAACGGTTGTCAAATCTATACCAATGAATCATAGAAAGCCACGTGTTTTTATCAATTTTACCCCTTTCGCATAGCAATCCTTCTTTCTGAACAAAAAAAGGAAGGGCACTACCATAGTCTGATGTGAATCTTCGGTCTCCCTCAAAGTAGTGGGGTCTGATCAATCTATCTTATGTGAACAAAAAATTAGGGTCCACTCTACATCATTATTTCAAAGATGTTGGAGAGATGAAGCGGCCTCCATGATAAGGTTGTAGGTAGTTAAGGTAACTTCAAGTGGTGGGTGCAGGTTTTTAATAAGGTAGGAATGATCACTAAAGGAAAGAGTAATGTTTGAATTTTTTTCTCTATACTAAATAAAAACTCATCGTATGATGCTTGAATCTATGTGAAAGGGAATAAGAATATGTATATTCGATTCCTAGTCATAGAGCAATGAAGACAATTTTGAAAAAAATGGATATGAGTATTTTTTATTATCATGATATAAATATGTTATATGAACACATATATATGAGATGATGAAGAATATTTGTTTTATAATCATGCTATAAATATGTTATATGAACACAAATATGAGATGATGAAGAAATTTTAGATATAAAAAAAGACATTGTTAAAAAAGTGTGATATAAGTGTTTTTTCTTCGGAATATGATTTAGTGTTTGTAGATAAATATTATTATCCTGTCTCTAGTGTTTGGCATTGTTTCCCAACCACGTAGAAAACATGATGTTGCTTGGCACAATCTAGTGTTATTTACAAGGAGGTTGTGACTCGAGTTTGTTTGTGTGAGAAATTTTGAATGCCACTATGGTCAGCTTGTTGTGCGCGATGTTTATGTGATGATGTTGACATATGCAACACGACAAGCATCTATGTGGACACTCGGTACTAAATGTCAAGACACACCTTGACAGATAAGAAGTATGTGGAAGCCTGAGTGGCCTTTTTGTAAAGATGCCACTTTTGTAAACCCGACAGGAGGAGGTGGAATTCTTTGGCGTAGTGGAGGTCAATAGATTTCGCTGAGGACAGGGTCTCAAAGTGGTAAGTCACCGAGTGACCTCCCTGTTTACGCATCACTCCGAGGGAAAACTGAGAGGTAATATCGGGTAAAGGATAACGATATTTAATTGTTGGTTGGGTGCAGGAATGGGATTCAGTAACTAGAGGACGTTCGATAGTGTCTTGTGGAACCGGGCGAGATGATGGATTCTTGGGTGATGATGCAACGTCCATGAGATCGATAGATGTAGCCCAGGATTGAGATGGTGGCGGCCTTGAGGGAGAGTGCGAGATTTTGGCAAATTCTAGGAGTAGAGGGATTATTGTGGGAGGTGTCAAATTAGTGAGGATATCCGGATGAACATGGCGGGTTAAACGCAAAGAGACATTTGGAGTATTGATAACATGGTGCATGGCGATGGTAGCGGTTTGCAGCTATTGTGAAGTGATGGATGATGAAGTAAGTACATAGGTCTGCCCAGCCTATTTAAGGTGGTATTGATGAGTCCTTGCGTGATACACCGCTTGTCAGTCTTGTTGGTAAGGAAGAACTAGAAGGAGGTTAGCACAATCTAATGGTGACACCTCGAAGATCATCGTGTCATGAAAAGGACCAATAGCGAAGGTGACATCGAAGCATCTAGCAATAGTAATGCAAGGACAGTTCTTCTGGACCCAACCAAGATGATGTGGATCGGGGTGTGGGGTGGTCGAGAGGTGCAGATGGTGGACTAATTCTTGTGATATCAGATTCCATTGACTGTCATTGTTGAGAATGAGAGTGGTGAGATCATTTTTAATTTTGTAGTTGTGAGTGAATAGGGGAATGTTATGGTGATTTCGTTCTGGTATAGTCATAAGAATGAGGGATGGGTCAACCTCGGTGGGGTTGGTGAGAGAGATGATTTCTAGTTGCTCAGGAAACTCAATGGGTGTGGCCTCTGCAAACAAGGTCTAATGGGGGTGGCTATTTTTAATGGCTCGATAGTCAGTTGATTTATGTGAGCTGGTCTTGTGAAAATTACACCAAAGTGCCTTTTTGGTCGCCGATAAGAAAGAAGGATAAGGTGGAGAATGAGAAGTGGATGGGTTATCGGCATGGTTTTGATTTGGTAGATATCAAATGTGAGGAGACACCTTTCTTTCTACGGCCAAGGCCTGAAAGAAAGCCTTGTCCAGAGAAGTGCTTTCAAAAAGATCTACCTCCCACTCGAGAGGTAACAATAAACCAGAATTGAACATAATTATTAATACCTCATCTAGTTCTCTGATCTGGAGTTGGATGTGTAGGTTGCAGAAGACGTCAATGTAGCCTTGCATCGACTGATTGGTAATTTTCCGATGTTGTAACCACTTTGCGAGCAAATTGTGAAGGTAGCTTGGAGGGTAGAAGCGTTCTCTCAAGGCTTGAAAAAATGTCTCCCATGAATTAATGCGATGATTTGTTGGAGACAAAGTGTTGAGATCAACGACCAATTATGTGTTAGCCAAGTGTGTGTCCCACCCATTTTGGGTTATTCCCTCAAGTTGGAGACTCATTATTTGTAATTTGATAGCCTCCTACATCTCAGGCGATGTTTTGAAATACGTGGAGAGACTGCGGATCTAGGAATCCACAGTCTCGTCGTTCATCTGACCAACAAACTTGGGTAATTGAAAATGGGTGTCAGTTGGATACTTTTTGGAGGTCTTCGTTTTTTAAGACAAATCAATTCCCGAAGATCCAATGCCAAATCGTCCACTCGTCTTGATGTGTCTACATTGGAGTTCTCAATGGAGGCTTTGCTTCAAGGTGACATTGGTGGTAGTCTAGAGTAGACCCTGAGGAGGGTGTGACACAAACCCTGCGAAGGGTGAAAGGAGAAACGTGCTACTAAACGGAAGATCCCCCAATTTATTTTTATTTTTATTTTTTGATTGGATGAAGTTCTGGTCCCAAGGACAGAACACGCTCTGATACCTATTGATATGAGTATGAGGGGCGTATTCTTGAAGAACAAAGAGTACATTGTTTTTTAAGGATCATGTTGGTACAAAGAGGAAAGAAGGACACACTTAGAGGGAACAGGTGAATAAATGAAGGGTGTGATAATGAAGAGGAAAAGGAGAAAACGAATGGATGGATGTAGGGGGACTGATCTTAGTGGAGGGAATCTGCTAGAAAAGGGGCACGAATATGATACAAAGAGGCTCACATTGGTGTGTCTGAGAGAGAGAGAAAGAGACATGTATAGGCATCTCTTGCACAGAGAAATAAAACAAGCACTCGAGGATATTCATCCTCTCCTTAGCATGGATGCTTGGTCTTTGGATACACAATATCAGCCTGTGACTTGGAATGGAGAATGGGAAAGGGAGCATAGCTTAAAACCAGAGATGTGCACCAATCCCTTTGGTGTGCAATCTCTCCTTTTTACATTTCTAAACAATAAAATGAAAATGACTCTCACTCTCTCTCTCAGCGTAAATGACAAGAGAAATATACACACGGAAGAATAGGTAAATAAAAAGAGTAAGAAAAACTTCATCATTGTATTAGAGGGTCTTTTCCCTTCTTAAACATTCAATACGATTTTCTACAATTGGTACATGCCGCTTTTCTTGGGAAATTCTCTATGCATTCAGATTCGTAAGAGAAGTTTCCCACAGAGTTTGTTGACACAACTAACTCTACTCTAAAATAGACATTTCCATTATTTATTTTAGATAGGTGAATGCTTTATTACAATACGAGACTGAACGATCATAAAGCTAGCATAGCATTCTTTCTTCCTTTTATCTTTCTTGTTGTGGATGACTTGAAATTTGTTGTGCGCTTCCTATGGAAGGTTCATGTCCTTCCTTATTGGTCCATGATTTGCCACATTAAATTCATTACCCCCTTGGGTACATCATATTATACTCCCTAGATACATTACAAGTAGGGGTCTATCCATTGTTCTCTTTTTCAATGTCATAGTAGTGTGTCTCAATGAATGTCTCCATCACTAATTTTTCAATGGCTATGATATATTATAGTTGACATTTATTTTCCTAGGTAAGTCTCATAACATATGAATAGTGGTGACAAACAATTTGATTCTTGGGTTTGCTTCATTCTTAACTAATGGTCATTCGTATGGTAGTTTGTTTTCAAGTTTTAATTCCATATATTCACTTAGTAACATGTCTCTTGTAGCATTTTATAGGTGCTAGTTTTGAATTATTATAAGGGACAATAATTTTAAATCATTCATGCGTTAGTAGAGGATTGGAAAAAAATTAAAATAATTTTTGCTTGCCAACATATGTTTGGGAAAAAAGAATGTGTTGATTAATTATTTGAAGCCAAACAAATTAAAAACGTTGTCACTTTAATTTTCAACCATGTATGAATGGATTGTTTTCAAGTGTTTCTATATTACAAGAGAGGATTGAAAAAAAACTAAGAGTATTTATTATTGCTAATACATAATTGGAAATAAGGTGAACAACATAAACATTATTGATTAATGCATTTTAAGCAAAGTAAACATTGTTAATTAATACATTAAAAAAATTATTGTAGCATAACTTTTATAGGATTGAAATTTTAATTAAATAATTTTTATAACTTATTTAAAAAATTTACTTCAATAGAGGTTTCAATTTTACATATTAGCTCAATAGAGGACTTTATTTTACTTTAAACTATATGGAGTTTCTTAAATTCACCTACATTTCTAAGTAATTTTATTTGTTATTATAGAACATTGTAATATATTTAAAATCTTTTATTTCTATTTTATCTATATTGATTATTTAAAATCGAAAATAATTATTACAACTCATTTCAATATTATATTTTTATATATTTTAATAATTATGTTATGTTTGGATCTCTTAACTTTAATATTTTATCGACCTTTTTTGACATTGTTATAAATATTTGAAATGTGATATTTCCAACATGATTAGTATTAAATATCCATTTTTTAATAAATTTAAATAAATAAAAAATAAAAATAAAATAATATGATTAGTTTTAGATATATATCATTTCAATAAATTTAAATAGATAAAAAATTAAAAAACAACATAAAAATAAAACAGAAAGTTTTAATGATAAAAAAAATTAAAAAAGTGAAAACAAGAAATTGTTATTTCATAATGCAAAAATTCTCACACAAACTTGGTTATTACAAAAAAATCTCATATAAACTTGGTTGCTACTTAAAAATGTCAAAAAAAAATAAAAAAAAAAATCAATATTGAATAAGTTGTTTAAATAAAAATTGTTTATCATATAAAAATAAAAATTATATGAAATCTACCACCAAATAAATGATTAATGTTCTCTCCTTTATGTTACTAAACACTAATAAAAACTTTATATCTAAACACTAATAGAAACTTTATATCTCCTTTCTATTGTTAGAGATAAACCTACTAAAATACATAAGCTTATATGGATAAGCTTATATGGGAAAGGATACACCTTTTATACTATGATATAGAGAGAACTCTTAACTTATAAAGGATAACCATATATAGGAGCAATAGTTATAAAGGGGTGAAGCGTTAATGTTGGTGTATGGTCCGTTCTAGTTATAAAGGGGTGAAGTGTTAATGTGGGTGTATGGTCCGTTCTAGTTATAAAGGGGTGAAGTGTTAATGTGGGTGTATGGTCCGTTCTAGTTTTTCTACTAAGGAAAATATTCTATATTAGATTTTCAAGAAAGTTTTCGATGTGATGTAACTCTTATATTTTCAATTTAATTTGTGATTGTAATTTGAGTAGGAAGATTGTAATGAAAGGGAATGAAAGTATATTTAAATTTTAATATTAAAATTATCAAATAAACATTATCAAGTAAAATCTCATTAACTCAATTGCAAATTTGAAATCTGATTGAAAGTTAAAGTTGCAGTGTAAGGAAAAAATGGATGAATTCTAAAATCCTTTCAACAATGTTAAATTAAAAATTTAAACAATATATTTTTTTTTATTTTAAAAATATAATCTATTATTATATTTTAAAGTATCTTATTTTTTGGACATCTATTTACTAACATTTTCAAATCATTTCAAATCAATATAAATCATATAGATAACCTTTTTTACATTTCCATATAAATATAAATATAATAATAATATTTTAAAATAACCATTTTTACATTCCCAAATCAATATAAATCATACAGATAACCTTTTTACATTTCAATAAATATGGTAATAATATCTTCAAAGGACTTAACCCCGTCTTTTACATTTTTCCAAAGTCATGATGTAAATTTGTTAGATGTCCACCAAAAAGCAGCTCACTGAAAACTGAGTCAGAGATCTTCCTTTAACCAAGATGCTACTTAAAGATAGACGGATTGAGAATCAATAATTTATTCTTTCTACAAGGATAGAGGGATGGAGATAATGTTTAGCATTTTTTTTTTGCGTGCAATATCATAGTAACATTGAATGCAGATCGGGAAAGGTGAATGGAATTGGACCAAAACTTTCAAATATTTGAAGATGGGAATAGTGAAAACAACCCAAAACACTAATCGGTCTTTCCTGATGCCATAATCTAAAAGAATGTAATCATATCATTTTATTTTAATTTGTCCAAATTCCCAACAAAACATATGACATAACAACAAGGTGCTTTGATATCATTTTATTTTATTAATTTCTCCAAATTTCCAACAAAACATATGACATAACAACAAGGTGCTTTGATATCATTTTATTTTATTAATTTCTCCAAATTTCCAACAAAACATATGACATAACAACAAGGTGCTTTGATAACTACCTATCGTGGCTGAGGAGTGCTGACACAATTAGCTCTAATTCTATTCAGTTGTTTAACGTTTCATTACGAATAAATTATTTTTAAGGCGGAGAGAAGCGTTTCTACAAGCTCGAGTAAATAAAGATCTGATACTATACAAAAATTAGGTACTCTACAAAATTCAGAAAGAAATGAAATTTACCGAACTCTTATATAGTTGATCCCATCTTCGCAAACGCACTTCAAACCCTAAAAATGAAGTCTCATATCTCTTATGAATTCAGAAATTTATTAGGCCGAAAGGTGTACATCTATTGATAATGGGCACATTTAATAGGTTTTTAGTTCTTAATTAGGTCCAAAAGCGTACACCTATTTTTTCTATGGATGAGATTAAATATACCTAGAATATTCTTAGTCGTCACATTAAATGAATGGCTCTGATTTCATCCATTAACTTCCTAGCTGTTATAAAGACATCGGTTTATATGTTTACTTTTTTACATTTACATAATCGTGTTTAAAAATTACTGTGTTCACTAACTTATTGCCATGTACCTGATTAAAAAATATTAAAGTATTTACACAAGTATTAAGATGTTTCATGTTTCTGCAAGCTGACGTCGCCAGTCGTTTGTGCATGCTTGCGTTTTTGCAGCCTTTCGGCGTTCACCAGCACCGAGTTAGTGAAGTCTCATATCTCTTATGAATCCAGAAATTTATGATARTATCAAATCAAAGAGACAACCAATGTACCTGAACACCAGCTAAAGTAATCTTTAGTGGACTTGTGGCCATTCCATATCTTGATGGTTCGGTTTTCTTAAAGATCATTATAAGTAACCGACTTTACTCGATTAGCGACAAATTTTTTCATTATTAGCGATCCACATTGTGAAGCGTGGTGAAAAGGGAAACAGACAAGTAGGAAGTAGTGTGGTTGTTTGTTCGTGGCTTTCATAAGTAGACGATAAGGGTGAGGCAGTTCAAATGCATGCGCCCAAGGATTTGGGTCGCTTTAATGAAAGAGTGGTCGTTAGGGTTTGCGGCGTTTGCATACATGCATGCGCCCAAGGATCGGATTGTACTTTCTTCTCAACGGGTTGCAAAAATCTATCAAAAAATCCCTCACCTGTTTTTCATTATACATATTGTGAAATTTTGGAAGTTAGATAATTGACATTCATATAGGTTTTTTCTGAAATTGGGCAAGTTTTAAGCTCTATATTTATAATATTAAAAAATGATTATGATTATATAAGTCAATTCATAAGTAATATAACTTTTAAATTAGAATTTATAATGTACCACATTAGACCACATACAAATTCATCTCAGATTCCCTTGAGATTTGCCTCTTCTCGTAGCAATCCTTAATTGTGAATAAAATTAGGAAGGAACTACCATTGTGCTAATTTGGTTCCCTCCAAAGTAGTGGGGTCTTATTCATCATTCTTTACTTGAAAAATGTATTACAGTCCAGTCTACAGATCATTATCTCACAGATTTTGTACATATGAAGAATGCATGATAAGACTGCCACTATGTAAGAAGATACTGCAGGCCACTCTATTAGTGATGGCTGCAGGTTTTTAAGTATATAGGAATGGTCACTGATTTATTGATAATGACATTTCCAATATGAAAGAAAAGAGTAATGATTAAATCTCTTTTTATACCGAATTAAATTAGTTTGTGATTAGAAAATAGTGTTTGAGAACATGTAGTTTTAATTTTTAGTATCTATATATATAATCATTTTTTTTTTATCTCATCCAAATTTTATTGATTTTGAAATATTTGTCTTAATGTTAAAGTATTTAAATTACATTTTAAAGAAATTTAAGTAATTTCTTATTTTTCTTAAGATTTCATAAACCATTAAAATTATATATATATATGATTGGATAATTAAATATAAAATAACTTTTTTAAGAAAAGAAAAAAGTTAAATAACTTACAAATTTCATTTTTTTTTCCAAATTTAATAAAAGTTTTATTAAAAGTTATAGTTTTATTTAATTAATAAAAAATTTATTTATAAAATATTTTTTTTTTTAAGTAAGAAGATTATATTATAAGTAGTGCCTGCTAGAGCTGAATAAAAGTTTCAAAATATAAAATGAAAATGGTTGTAGTTACTGGACTGCCCCAACAGAGGGGAAACCAGTCCAGCCAGCTCCCAATTCACCAGTCTTAGACAGTTGCTGACTCATAAACCAAAAAAAGTTCATACTAAATGCCACCTAGCCTAGGGAGCCTAAAGAAACTGGATGCACAGCGATAGAGAGCTAGACACCTGGCGAAAAGCCTAACCACGCGGCCCTGAGGTCCTCTGCCCATGGTTCTGCCTCGGTGTTGATCGGCTGGTCGTCCACACGTTTCTCCTGTCACTCCTTGTTCTCAGCTGGGCCGCTGTGTTCTGCTTCCTTCTGCCTCGTTGCTTCCTGTCGCAGCATGCCATCCATCTCAGTATCAATTGCCTCCCCCAGAATAGTGCCAGTGGGGTCCGAGGAGAGCTTCGTTTGCATGGTCGAGAGGATTTGTAGAAAGGTGGCCACATTGTCTTCTATGGCTTGCAAACGAAACTTGAGGTCCGCCACCTCCCTTCTGAGCTCGAAGACTAGATCAAACAGGATACCCAGTCTTTCTCTGAAGTGCTCGCTGTCGAGGTGGGCCGCATGGTGGAGACGCATTCGTTTGGCTTCTCCACAAGCCCGTGGTTCATTCTCCAGGTACTCAAGGATCCAGGGAAGCACATGGTTGCAAAGAATTACATCTGGGGGTCCTGGGGACAGCGTTGAAGCGTAGGCGACCCTCGCGGGATAGTGGCCATGGCGTGTAGGATCGAAGACTACGTGGGTGGCTGGGTGGCCGCAGTTCGAAGATGTACAGACTACACAAGAGGTGGGGTGGCGCTTGGGGAAAAAGTTGGGGGGTGGGTGGAAGAGCCTGTCATCAGGGAGGTTGAGGGCTAGAGAGGAGGTCTGCGGGGCTTCCAGGGTGAGCCCCGCTTGGGCTTCCCTCTAATTCTTTCTTTCATGTGTGCAGGTGAACAGGTTTGGGCTAGAAGGAACCAGAGTTGCAGATAAGCGGTGGAAAAAGTTTCAGAGCGTGCCTGGTTATGCTCGCGACGTGAAGGGAGGAGCCCTTCCGAGCGCAAGCAGGGTGGAATACCAAATACAACGAGCCAAGCCATAATACAGGTTGCGGAGGAGCCAAGGGTGGCGTTAATGCCCCTGACCTCGACCATCATGGCGAATTTAAACGCCTTAACTCTCCCGGGACGACATTGTCCTGCAGCACGGGCCGGTCACGTGGCTCTGTGTTGCCATGCGCCGTGTCCGGTCCCGTTCCTTGCCACGGGGAGTCCACTAACACCCCATCCGAGGAATTTATAAAATATTATTTATATTGATTTTAATTTATTTTATATCACAATCTACATAAACAACATCTTGAAAAAAATAATAAATAAAAATAAAAATTTATATATATTTTAATAAATAAAATACTATATTTTATAAATAAATAAAATATTAAAAATAAAATATTAAAAATAAAAATAACAAATAACAAATTTTAATTTCACATAACAACTTTAAATTACGAAAAAAACAAATTGCAATTTTCTACTAATAATAAATTTTAATTATGTATAATGGTTTTAAATCACTAAAATACAAATTGCAATTTTCATGCATATCCACCGTAAATCATTATAAACTATCAAAAATTTATTTTTATTTTTAAATTAAAATATCTTACAACTTAATTATAATTATATTATTTTAGAATATAAAAAAATAATTAAAATAATATTTGGATTTTAAAATTTTATACATATTGTAGTTAAAAAACAATTTCTCAAATTCATCTTATTAAGTCTTTTAAAATATAGATTTTTAAAATTGTTCATAATTATAAAATATTTTATATTTTATGAAAATAAATAATGTTAAGTTTGAAACTTTCCCAACTTACATAGTCATCATTCTAAAATAATTAATCTTTATCATGGGTAAGTGTCCAATAGTTAAGAATATTTCAAACTCAAACATTCTTTTAGTTATAGAAAATCTTTCACAATTCAACATCATTTATACATATAAATGATAATGATTTATATCATTAATATAAATGATTTATAAGTGCAATTTATATATTCTATTTTCAAATACTAATAAACTCTTCATGAAAATGATGGTTGAAAACTTAGCACATACTCTATTTTTAAATACTAATAAACACTTTATGAAATTGATGGTCGAAAACTTAGCACAGGTTCCTTTTTAAGATCGACTCTTCAGCATCCATACTACCATTGAAGAACCCTTAAAATTTATTAGGAGTCTTCATGAAATTGATGGTTGAAAACATGGCTCATGTTTCTTCTTAAATTAGTCTCTAGACCTTCCATAGTAACATTGAAGAACTATTAATTTTTTGTTTTTTTCTATAAGTTGGTTTTATATAAATTACCTGCTATAAAAACTTGCTACAAAGAAATTACTATTCAATGGAGTATAAGTTGTCGTTGCTGGAAACTGATTCCACTCAAGTTCATTGTCAAAAATTGTACTTTCTATAAGACTAGAAAAATAAATATTGTCGAGTGGCGTTGATGACATATAAAATGTTTGGCATAGTTGTTGGCATCCGACATAGAAAAAAAAATACACCAATGACTTGTAGATTGACCTTGAGATTGATACAAGTTGTACACAAAGGACCTATATACAAAATTGAATTACCAAATCTGAAGAAGAACCTCATAGCCTTCAATCCTAGCACAATTTTTGATCATATGGAAGTAGGATAGGCACCATTACCTATGCTTCCATGGAGAAGTCATGGTTCCTCGAGAGAAAACAAAGGGTGTGGTTGAGGCCAAAAGTTTCTCCAAAATATCAATGTGAAATTTAACATCAAATACCTCGCTACAAAAATCGAAGACCAATTCTTGAGGAGTGGATAAAGCATTAAGTGTGCATTGGGAATCCTCGACGTTGTTTTCATTCCTTGTGCCTTCATATGACGTTGCGAGAGAGTGCTTCATTGAGTTTCCCACAGAGTGAAATCCATGACTTCTCCTAGTAGAACTGTTGTAGGGACTAGAAGGTGGGATCTTAGACGAATTCGAGGCCGAAAAGGATTCTAGGGTGTAGTCAAGAGAAATCCCACACTTGTCAAACTATTCTATTTTCCAACCCTAGCCTGCGAGGATATGTCCACTTTCCTATTGTTGTTCCTTGTTCGAATTTCCCATGGGAGACCCCGTCTGCTTCCCATGAGATTTCTTCTTACCAATGCCCTCGACCATGTTGATAGGTCGATCCAATGGAATGTGAGTTCCTCTTCCTTGCTTCGAGCATCCTCTCTACCGCGACATGATGTTTACAAATTTAGTAAGTTTTCTAGTACAATAAGTCTAGACCCACTCCCGTAGATGAAAGACCTAGACTCTCAATTTGCTTTCATGATAGTAATGCACCAAGTAGAGTTCGATGCCAGCATAAAAAAAAATTTAATTCCTTACACTAGCTAAAATTCCCTATCCTCACTTACATCATGGTCGTTTTGAGGTCATTCAAATCCCAATACCATGCATTAAGGTTTCCAACCTCTTCCGTCTAGGCCTGCAATATTCCTCGGCTCCCAAATCCCTTGAAATGTGATCAACCTTGTGTGAAATGACCTTTCCACTTCCAAACACATCCACCTAAATCGGAACAAGGATCGGGGGCCAAGTGTCCATAAGATTCAATTTTTGGTGAGAGCTCATGTACGCGATGAGCTTTGTAACACCCCATCCGGGGTAAAAACCACTAAAATTTATTAGGAGTTTTTTTGGTAATTTTTTCATAACTTCTTTCTTGGAGTCCGTGATTTATATGGTTGGAAATATCTTTAAATGTTTATGATAACAATTTTGTATTTTTACGTATACATAATTTTTTATTTTAATTAAATAGAACCATAAATATTTTGACATGGAAATATCTTTAAAATATCTATAATGTTTATGGTATGAATTTTATGTTTATGTATAGATATTTTTATTTTAAAACGTAGAAAAAAAAACATTTTGAAATGAAACATAATGTTTTGTAATTTTGTCGCAATATTTTTTCATCCATTTTTACACTCTCTATACTTAAAAAAAAAATGTTTAAAAAATTGTTTTTATGCATTTCACGTGATCAGAAATACCATAAACTATACAACATCTTCTTTAAAGGAGATCATTATTCTTTCCGTGATATATTGACACCATTAGGATATTTTATGCATAAGCATGGGTCATGTGTCCTTGAAAATGGAAAGGGGAGTAATATAGAGATCATACCTTAATTGAATATTATTGTACTAATGGGACATGATTAACATCTTAAACTAGAACAAAAATCATGTAAAGGTGATCTTTGGAATACAAGTAGTATAGTGATAAGATTAGGATTTTAGTATAGTGGGAAGATTAGGATTTCTTGCATAGTAGTGAAAGGTTTAAAGACCTTGACCATGATTAGGAGAGGAAAAGAGGTCTAAATACAAAAATGAATATTATAAGGATTATGGTAAATAAATAAATATTTAAACCACCACACATAATCTCTATAAAGGAACTTTGTCCTTGAATGTGATATGGTTATCGTTAGGAAGTTTTGAACACTTGAAGGATTGGCCTTTGGAATTGATCATGGTCAAACTAGGAAATCAAGGGAGTTTGTCCCAAAATGAAGCTTTTAGGTATTTGGTATCTAAGTTAGGCCTCATCACCACACATACCCTTTATATTGGATCTTTGGCGTCTCAGTGGGATATAGTCATCATTGAGATATTTTTGTACTAGGAATGGGTCTCATGGTATTTCTTGTGGTCTGTGAAGGAAAACAAATTCCATGGGATGTAAATTAGTTTTGTAGGGATCGTAATCCACTAATGTCACCTTGAACCACCTCAATGACCCTCTATATGGAATCTTTGGCCTATGAATAGGATATGGGTTTCATTAGAAGGATTTGGACATGAGGGATGGTCTCAGAACCTTAACCATGGCCATGGGCGGAATGAAATGATATTAGGACCTAAATGAAATTTTTAGTGATCGTGTACCATGAATGAGCCCTTAAATCACTACATATGCCCTTTAGAAATTCTATTTGGACTTAAGTTTGGATATGGGTGCTCTTAGGATGTTTGTTTTACCAAGAATGTATTTAAAGGTCTTGACCATGGTAAGAGGAGGAAATAAAGGACCTCATGTTCTAAAGGAATATTTTAAGATATGGTCCATGAACATGGTCTCAAATCACCACACATGCCCTCTAGAAGGGATATTTGACCTTAAAGTGAGACATGAGAGACAATATGAGATTTTTCATATTGGGATAGATCTAAAGATAATGACCATGATTGAAAGAGGGAAAAAGGGGCCATATGACCTAAATGAATATTATAGAGCTCAAGGGATGAAGTGAGGTTTTGAACCATTGGGATATTTTATGCATTAGGGATATATATTGGGGCCTTTAACATGGTCATCTCGGAACCATTCCAATATTTTTCGCTCCAAATATGGTTCTAAATACATTTTCCATATTCCAATGATAAAAAACAGTGTATTATAAACACAATCCATGTAAAGGGTTGCTCACAAGTGTAATTCGGATTCCATAATGAGGTTTGGCATGGGATTCATATTATAACCTTGACTATATTATAAATATTAACAGTAACATATTAGGGACTATAAGATACTTTTAGGGCTCATAGACCATGCACATAAGCATAAGCTTTTTAAAGGGAACCTTTAGCACATATGACTATAATATTGGCACCATTATGAGTTTTATGAGTTAGTAATTGGTTTGAAATCCATGTAAAGTAAATGTTTATCATAAGAGTGTCATATGTCAACATTTCAATGTTTTAAGGATTGGTGATAGCTCTCGAAACCTTGGTGCAATCATATTTACTCTTTTGAAAATAGAAAAGATATAGATAAATGTCAAAAATTTATAACAATGAATATGCTCATCCCTCTTAAATATTTACAATATGTCAACATTTCAATGTTTTAAGAATCGTTGATAGCTCTCGAAACCTTGGTGCAATCATATTTACTCTTTTGAAAATAGAAAAGATATGGATAAATGTCAAAAATTTATAACAATGAATATGCTCATCCCTCTTAAATATTTACAATTTTCAAAAAATAAAGAAGAACAAAGTTCAAGATAGAATGTTATAAAGAGATGAATTTGAAAGGGGTCTAATTTTTGTATTTATTTATATTTTCAAATAACATATGATTTTCAAAATGTAGGTGAGTGTCTTAAATTGTAAAGTACATTGTACAATATTTTAAATTAAATATTTGGGGTGGGTGTGTTTCTTTAACGCACTTGTTTATTTGGTTGCTTTGGATTTAGTATTAGCATCACTATTTCGATGGTTTTGGTTGCAAAAAAAAAAATGATTAATTTGAATTTAATATAGACGTGACCATAGTGATGGTTTTGGTCGCAATAATAAAGAAACATTATTTTATATGAATCCTTTCCAATATCTATATTTTTCATGTTATTTTTAAATAGGTTAAAAAAAATCAATAATATATATATATATATATATATATATATATATATATATATATATATATATATATATATATATATATATATATATATATATATATATAAACTTTGACATGCTTATAAGTAAAATAAAATAAAATAAAAATGGTTATTGGTATTAAAATCATTCAAAATTATACATTAAAAATTGATTTAGTAATTTAAAAATTATGCTTTTTTTTTAATTTAAAAAAATATTAAATCATTATTAAAAAATTACAAAAGTAACATCAAACAAGCGCATAATGTAATAATTGCAAATGTAACATAAAAAAAATACATAATGTTGTGTACAATTGCATTATATTTTCCTATATAATTCCGTATTGCCACTTAAAAATAATAAGAAACTTGAAAAAAATATAAAATCAAATTGCAAAAGTAACATCAATCAAAGACATAATGTTGTGAACAATTGCATCATATTTCTCTATGTATTTCCATATTTCCACTTACAAGTAATAATAGACCATTAATAAGTATTCTATTAACTAATCTCAAAAAAAAAAAACTTAAGATCAATAATAAAACACCATGTTTAATTGGCAATGAACCTAATTTCTAACATTCTTATTTAATCTTCCGTATTGCCACTTAAAAATAATAAAAAACTTGAAAAAAATATAAAATTATTATTAAAAAATTGCAAAAGTAACATCAATCAAAGACATAATGCTGTGAACAATTGCATCATATTTCTCTATGTATTTCCATATTGCCACTTACAAGTAATAAGAGACCATTAATAAATATTCTATTAACTAGTCTCAACAAAAAAACTTAAGATCAATAATAAGACACCATGTTTAATTGGCAATGAACCTAATTTCTAACGCTCTTATTTAATCCTAAAATTTAGAAGAACTTAACAAATATAACATTTTCTTAACTTTCAAAATTAAATAATTAAATATTAAAAATATGAATTATAATAAATATTTAAATAAGATTCAATCTAATAAATAATACTTTATATATTTATAATTTTATTTTAAATATTTTTTAATTAATTTATTTTATTTTTTAAAAACGTAAAAATTTAAAATAATTTTTATTTTTCTTATATATATATATTATTTGGTAAGAAAACGTGTAATGTAAAAATATTTAATATGTTTATAATTTTATTTTAAATATTTTTTATTTTATTTTTTTAAATTAAAAAAATAAATAATAAGCATTCAAAACATTTTTTATTTTTCATAATATATATATATATAATCTATTATTTAGGTAAGAAAATATGTAATTCCAAAAATATTTAATATTCTAATATTAGTTAAGAAACTTTTATATCGCATTCTAAATATAACATTTCTTATAATTAAAGAAAGTATTATCATTAAGAGGATGTGAGTGAAAGAATCATTATATATATATATATATATATATATATATATATATATATATATATATATATATATAATTTTAATTTTTGCATTCAGAGTAATTAAGTGTTTTATAGGGGAGATGTTGATGAGTTAGTGTTATTTATGTTAGATAAATAAATAAATAAATAACAATACTAAAAGTAAAGTGGCTTAATTAAAGAAAAACAATTCTAAGCATCATTTATGGACCAACAAGAGCTACGCATCACTATTCCATTAAGGCACTTTAATTCACTAAAATAACTTCCATTGTAAAGAGACACTCCATAAGAAAAATGTTCAACAACTTTTTTTTTTGTAAGTTAGAAAATTATATTAAATCCTGCGAAAATATGAAGATTATAGTTGTCTATATAGAATGTTCGGGTGTGGTAGCATTATCCTGTTCGGAAACAATTGCTGCCACATGGCCCAAATTTACATGTAAAACTTGAAGAGTTGTAAAATAAAATAATCTGCAGTGCCATGGAGGGCATAGTTTTTCTGAAAGCTAGACTATGACCAAAAATGCTAAGACCAAAATTCCCCAAAATTGGGTGGCCTCGCTTGCCCAAAGAGACATAACTAAAACAATAGAACGAAAGAACCTGGACCAGAAGCATAATTAGCTAGTGACAGGATCGTACCATTTCCCCTCAAAGGCCTAACACAACTACAAATTATCTCAGCAGAGCGTATCTCTGTCCGAGATCTCTTATCTAAAGTCCTGCAGGAAGGTCATCACGAGGTCCACGCGGCGTCAACACTCCATATCCTTGTTCTGCATCTCGTTAATGGCAGTCTTGATGTCCCCTAATCCACGCTTGAGGTCATCCAGGAACTCCTTGAGAGCTTCTCTTTCTGCGCATCAGGAGCAGGTTGAGGGGAGCAGAGGGGAAAGTGGAGAGTTGGAGGAGGAAGCTGAAAGAAAAGGTGAGGTGGAGGTGACAGGAGGAGGATGAGGAGGATGGAAAGGGGAAGAAGGTGGAGGGTGGTGAGGAGGAGACAAAGGAGGAGCGAAAGAAGGTGAATTTACAAGACTATCGAACCATTCGACCAGACAACCAAAGGGATTCGACAGTGGGGAGAGATCTGGGGTACTTTATCGAGTCAGATGAGTAGGAGTAGGAGATACTATGGGCTTTAGGTTGGGGGAAACTTCAGTTTCCTGAGGAGATCCATTGTCTCGCGCAACCCTTCCTCTAGCCGCATACTAGGGTGCTCCCATCTTCGATTTTCCCCTGAGACGAAGCATAGAAATGGCCTCAAGAAACCTAAAAAGGAACGCATAGAGAGAGTGCGAGGGGAAGCTCCAAACTAGCCAGATAGAGGCACTGCAAAAACTGTGGAGAAGAGTTGGTAGCCGAAGGCAAGGGGGACAATAGGAGTTTAAGACAGAGTAAAGGGACAACATCAAAAACTGTGAAGGGTTGAGTCTTCAAAGGCCGAGGAGTCGAATGAGATTTGGCTCACCAAGGTTCTGGCCTAAAACCTTCACTTATGAACTGGTGATGGGACTGTGAATTTGTCTAGCCCATCCCCATTAAAATTCCCATGAAGAAAAATGCCAAGTGCGTGCAACAGGCTGGCATCGAGTGAGAGTCAAGGAACGATGGCAGGGGGTTTAATTGCATGAGGTGATAGTTGAGGGAGGGTACAATTGAGCTGGCTCCAGGTGGCAGGAGGTCTGGCTTGGTGGCCTCCCTTGTGGTTGTCCAAGTGTTGAAACTAAAACTGCCCCATCCAGGGGTTGTTCCTTGTTGTGATCCATATGTCTACAAGCAATCACGAAGGGGTGGGTAGGAGAAGAGGATGGAGAGCACGAGAAGTCTTGTTCCTGCAAGTCTACCCCATAGTTTTCCAACATATGTTCTACTTGATTGGCTTTTCTTTGAACGTGGGAAGGAAGGATTACCCATTGAGGCTGGAGAATGGACTTGACATTAATTAGGTCGCTCATGAGTCTTCAACTTGGGGAGATCTTCTCTAGATCTGCACCATTGAGGAGATGAGAGAGGAGATTAATGACAATCTACGAATCTCCTTCTACTATGATGAAGGAGAGCCCTTGTTATTTGGCCACTTGCAAACCTTTCAGTAGTCCCCATATTTCCACTGCATTGTTGGTATTATGCCCCATATTACAAGAGTTGATGTGGAGGATCTCCCCTTTACTGTTATGAATGAAAACTCCATATCCTACAGGTCCCTAATTCCCCTTGGAGGTGCCATCGAAATTTATTCTATAGAAGCCATTTTGCAAAGGCTCCCAATGGGAGGGGCTAGTTTTATGATTGTTATCTATATAGGGGTATACGAGAAAGGGAGGGAAATTGAGTTGCCAGGAATTGAGGATGAGACTCTCATTCATTGGGAAATTCAAATCCTGATCCGTCCATTGGTGCAAGTAGATTGTTTCTTTGATATTGGAGTGGATTTTGGTCTAGACTTCTTTCCAATTTCTAGAGGTTGATTTAAATATTTGTTGATTTTGTTCTTTCCATATTTTCCAGAGAATGAAGCCAGGAAGAAGCTGTTAAATTTTGTTAATGATGGGGGACTGAAAATTTGACTCTCGCCATCCCTCGATTGTTTCTCAGATTCCTATACGGTTCCTATCCGTGGTTCTCATGATACTAGCATTGTGATCCAAGATACATGAACTATAGGAGCAAAGGTTCAAAAGATGATTTTTTGTCTCCTCCTTGATACTACATAGGTGGCACCAAGAAGGGCCTATAAATCATATTTTTCTTAAGTTGTCCCAAGTGAGAATTCTATTGTGTGTCATTAACCAAAGGAAGGTGCTAATTTTTCGCCACAACTTTGCTCCCCAAATTTTGCTCCATACCTCTTCCTTTGGTAAGATTTTGTGGCCTGTACTAAGGAAGTAATATTATTGAATGTTGAAGGTGTCAGTGGTGGTGTGGCCCTATCCAAGGATGTCCTCCCCTTGTTGATTGAATATTTTCCTTAAGTTGAGGTGATCAAGCAGTGGTTGGATATTTAACTCACGAGGGATGTTTAGATCCTCGTTAATGTTTTTCCATTTGCGCCAGGTGTCCCTTGAAATTTATAGAGCCCATAAGTATGACACTTTGAGGAGGCATGCGTCTGTCGTGACGGGAATGAAAGTGATCAGAGTGGGATCAGAGATCATGGATGGAAGTTGTTGCTAGGAATTGCTCCAAAAGGGAGATGAATTCCCACTTTGTAGTTCCCAGAGGGAGTGATCCATTATGAGTCCCTTGTTGTTCCTACTCGCATTCCAAATACGAGAGCAAGGGCTCTGACCATTCCATCTTATTATCTCCATTTCCAGGGTGGTTGGGGTGTATTTTTTCCTCCAGAGGTGTGCCTAGAGGTCTTGCGGTATTTTTAACCATCTCCACCAAATTTTTGCACTGAGAACCTTGTTGGGGACAGCTAGGTCTCTGAGACCGAGACCCCCTGCCTTCTTCATTCTACAGACTTTTTTCCAACTGACCAAAGTCATTTTGTGCCCTTCTTTGGTTCCCTGCCACATGAAGCTCCTTTGAATATTTCTTAAGATGCTGAGGATAAAGTTTGGGGCAACAAGCACTGAGAATATATAGATTGGTAAGGCTTGCAGGAAGGACTTGAGGAGGATGAGGAGACCAGGAAGATTGAGGTAGTGAAAGGACCACAAGGAGATTTTCTTCTGAAAAATGGAAAGCAGAGTGTCCCAAGAGGTATTTCTTAGCGGGTTGTCAATAAGGGCGATGCCAAGGTATTTAGAAGGAAGGACACTGCAAGTAAACCCCAGTAACTACGTAATGTGGTGTTGGATCTAGATGGGATTATTGAAGAAAAAGATTTGGGATTTGGAGAGATTGACTTCCATGCCTGAAGAATTGTAGAAAAGGTTGATAATAGTGCATATGCGAAGAGCTTCTTGGACTGTGGGTATGCCCATTAAGAGTATGTCATACATGAACTGACTGTGTGAGATGAGGGGAGATATTCCATGTGTAACATCCCTAGACACCAACAGGTCGGGCAATGCTAGCACACGTAAATACATACATACATAGATATATCTAACATGCATTTTAATTGAAATAAAACACATAACACAATGTTACTTCTACCATGCATATTCAAATGTAATAGAAAATAATTCATATACGCAACTAAATACATAATAACATTCAAGCATCACAGAGATTCATAACATAAAAATTAAGCACATTAATAATAATTATCTTTTCACCTGGACTAACACCAACAAATATGTGCAGACCTTCCACAAACCTCCCAGCCTTAGACCATGTTGCTCATCACGCTCAGCAGTGGGTCACCCTCAAGTTGGGACCAAGCTCCACCAAGGGCAAGGGAATCCTAGACTAGGCTGAGGTTACAGTAAAACTCCACAGTGCAACTGGAAGGATTCTCCCTAAGAGCCTTCTTACGCTCACTACTCACAGAATCACATTCCCCACATGCCTATTCCACCTGGGAGTATACACCTTCATTGTCACCCAATCCATCGACTGCTTCACCTCCCTCTCAGGGTCTCGACAACAGGTTGGATCAGGAATTATCAGAGATCTGTAGATGGTGCTAGACTCTCTCTGGGATAAAACAACTTCTTAGTGAATTCTCTCACCTGAAGAGATTTTCTCACAGGTATGACAACCTGCCTCTTCCACCACGATACCGAAAACATGATTCTTTAGGAACTTTCGACTCAATTCCAACATAGTGAGGGAAACAAAAAGGCTCAGTAGGGAACATACAATGAAAGCAAGACACACTAAGTCTAGGATTTGTGTGGCCACAATAGCCAACTGGAAAACAAGTATGGATACCCAAAACGGTAACACTCAGATGCTAAGACTTAGCATGCTCAGATGAATAACCAGGTGCATCATGTTCCATAGAAGACACAGGAAGTCCCACAGATTATGTGTTTCAGAGATGCATGAGGGTATGCCGGGGTCGATGATGGAGGTTTCTGGTTCAAAAGGAGGATGGGAAAATGGCAACACAAACAACCTTACCATGAGGGTTTCCTTCACTATGTGTGGGTATGCAGATGTAGACACAGAGGAAAACGGTTAAGAGGCCCCATATCCCAACAAAATCAAGCAGAGGATGACAAAATACAAGAGTCAACCCCCAACACGCATGAATTATGCATCTTTAACTGCATGTGCCTAGGTCAACACTTGTCTTACTAGAGCTAGATGCCTTTCCTTTTGCACACATTGCCTCTTCTAGGACTTAGGATAAAAACATGTCTTTTACACAACTTTGGAATAATAATAAATTATTATTCTCAAGGAATTAAGCCCCTAATATTAGCCCATATTTCCACTTTCAGCCCCCTTTCCTTTACCCACCTTGTGGAATCTTATTCCCCCATCACTCTTTCTTCGTGGTCATTCTGCACGCATCGTTGTTTATATTTTTATTAATGATCTGCATATTTACATATACACAGTCAATCTCATTGGCCTTGGCATCTGGCTCACTAGCCTAATAAACACATAAGTCTCTCAACTTATAATCACTCGTCTCACCAACCTATAAACAAAATTACAATTTAGCAGGGGCTTGACCTTGGGTTATTACAATCCCCTCCCCTTATTTTTGCAATGTCCTCAGGGAAACTCTTTACACAACATCAACAAGATTTCCAAAATATTCAAAAAGATGTGGGTACTCTGCCGGAATTGCATCTTCATGCTCCCATGTTCCATCCTTAGGACCGTACCAGGTCCATTGGACCTTTACAAGCCCTATGGATTGATTCTGGAGGTGTTTTCTCTTCTGGTCCATTATGTGCACAAGATGCACTTGCAAGACACCTTCTTGCTCCACCTAAATCACATTCCAATCGATTACCTAATTAGCACCAGGTATATATTTCTTAAGTAATGAAATATGAAACACATTATGTACAATCATGGATGCAGGCAATGCAAGAATATATGCAACTGGTCCAATCCTTTCTAGGATTTCAAATGGTCCACAAAATCTGGCTGCCAACTTGGAATAGTTTCCCAGCCTCATGGAAATTTTGTTGGCTTTTACTTTGAATAAAACATAATCACCCACTTTAAAATCTCGATGGGTTCTGTTCTTATCAGCATAACTCTTATTCCCATCTTGGGCAGCCTTTAAATTATGCTTAATTTTTAGAAATTTTTCTTCCATTTCCTTTAGCAACTCTGTCCCAACCACTGATCTATCAGATATATTATCCCAACTTACTAGATTATTGCACTTTCTACCATAAATTGCTTCAAATGGGATCATCTTCAACGATGCTTGATACCCATTGTTGTAGGTGAATTCTACCAAGTGTAGGTAGTATTCCCATTTAGATATTTTGTCCATCATATACATCCTTAGCATGTCTTCTATCACTTTCTTCACCATCTCTGTCTGCCCATAAGACTTTGGATGATAAGCAGTGCTAAAGTTCATATTCATTCTAAACCCCTTGAATAACCCTTTCTCGAACTTTGAGGTGAATTTTGGGTCCCTGTCAGACACAAATGTCTTGGGAATACCATGCAATCATGTTATTTCCCTCATAAAAGTATCAACAATGTTAGCTTCCTTGTGAATAGTCTTTAGTGGAATAAAATGGGCAACTTTCATAACCTTGTCCACCACCACCATGATTGAATCATGCTTCTTGGCGGTTTTGGGAAATCCTGTGATGAAATCCATTGTCACTACCTCCCACTTCCACTCAGGAATGGGTAAAGGTTGCAGCAACCCTATTGGGTGTCTATGTGCATATTTAACCTTCTGGTATTCCATACATTTGGCGATGTATTCTCCAATTTCCTTCTTCATACCTGGCCAAAAGTAATCTCTCTTGATTGTTTCCACAGTTTTCTGATATCCAAGGTGCCCAACATAAGGCACATTATGCATTTATTTCAAAATCATAAGTTTCAATTCCTGGACATTAGGTACATAAATTTTGTTCTTGTACATAAGTGTTCTATCAGTTTCCAATTTATAATTATCCACTTTTTGTGGCATCTGACCTTGTTGTAGCTTTGCTACCAAATCCCTGTACTGCAAATCTACATTTTCATCTTCCAAAATTATTCTTTAATATCAATTTGGTACATACTAATGGTTGTAGCATGTAATTCCTATACTCTCCTACTGAGTGCATCAACCACTTTGTTCTCTCTTCCTCTGATATGCTTGATATCAAAGTCATATTCACAAAGAAACTCCAACCACCTACTCTACCTAACATTCAAGGTAGGATGATCAAAAAAATACTTCAGACCATTGTGGTCTATTCTCAGTTTGAACCTCTTTCCCATGAGGTAATGCCTCCATTTATTCAGAGCGTGAACGGTAGCTTCCAACTCCAAATCATGAGTGGTATAGTTATTTTTGTGCTCTTTCATCTTCCTGGACTCATAACATATCAAAAATCCATTCTGGCTGAGGAATCCTCCCAGTCCTTCTTTGCATGCATCTGTACACACTACGAAATCCTCATTTGGATTTGCAATCATCAGGATTGGAGCACTGGTTAACAGTTTCTTTAGTAGTTGGAAACTTTTCTAATAATCTTCCATCCATTGAAATTTATTCTCTTTCCTTTGCAAGGAAGTGATATGGTAAGATATCCTTGAGAACCCTGCAATGAACCTTCGGTAATAGCCAGTTAGACCCATAAAGGATTTGACTTCTATCACATTCTTAGGTGTTGACCATTCTCTGATGGCCTCTATATTCTGAGGATCCACATCTATCCCATCCTTTGAAATGATATGCCCCAAGTAGTGGATCTTCTTTTGATAAAATGAACACTTGCTTCATTTAGCATATAGTTGGTGATCTCTTAACACCCGCAACACCATCATCATATGTTTTTCATGCTCTTCCTCCAACTTGGAATACACCACGATCTCATCCAAAAAGACTATGACAAACTTGCCTATATAGCCCCTAAATACACCATTCATTAAACACATAAAAATAGTGGGGTATTCGAAAACCCAAATGGCACCACTATGAATTCATAGTGACCATACCTTGTTATGAAGGTAGTCTTTCTGATGTCTTCATCCTGTATCCTTACCTAGTGGTATCTTGATCTAATATTTATTTTCAAAAATATCTTAGCATCCTTCAACTCGTCAAAGAGATCATCAATCCGTGACAGAGGACACTTGTTCTCAACAATCACTTTGTTTAACTGTTTGAAATCGATGCACAATTTAAACATCCCATCCTTCTTTTTCACAAATAGGACTGGGGCACCCCAAGGTGACACACTTGATCATATATACCCCTTCTTCAGTAGCTCTTCAAGTTGCAACTGTAGTTCTTTCATCATTGGTGTACTCATTCTGTAAGGAGATTTTGACACTGGAGTTGCTCCAGGCATCAAGTTTACAGAGAAGTCAATATCTCTTTTCCGAGGTAATCTTGGTACCTCCTGGAATACATCCTCAAACTCCTTTAGTACATCATGGTATTCGATTTTTGACACCTTATCCTCAGGTGCTTCCTCCAAGTGGGTTGTAAATAATTGACAACCTTTCCTCTAGCACTTCTTCGGCTCCATTGTTGAGATTTATCCGACAGTGACTGCATTGGGAATTCCCTGCACTTTCCTTGAGTTTCCTTCCTCATCCAAGAAAGTGAATTCCTTGTTACAAAAATCTAAGATGGCAAGGTGTTGGTCCAACCAGTCCATACCAATTAGGAAATCATAAGAACCTGAAGCCAAGATATTCATGTATGACTTAGTACTTAGTCCATTCATGCCCATTGGACATGGTTTTACCGACTCAACAACTTTCCTCTTAGCTCCTGTAGCTAGCTGCACCAGCCAAGATTTCTCATGATTTCTTCTTGGTAAATGCAACCTTTCCACATTCTAGGATCTACATAACTATGAATAGATCTTAAGTCTATTAAAATAGTAAAGGCATGTTTATTGATCATACCTTCAAACTGAATCATGTGCAATTGATATTCTGTTTTCTTGTTGTCTAGGTCTGTGTAGATCTTGGGTACTCTATTGCCCATGTCCTCGAATGTTTCATCTTGATGAACATTATGGAAAACTCTCACTTTTTCATTTTTGTGGGGACAATCTCTGTACTTGTGGTTTCCCTGACAGCCCCAACACTGAATGGGAATTTTCCTTAGCCTTTGTCCCCCTACATCAACTTTTATCATCTCTCTAAATGATGGTTTTCCTTGATGAATATTTTTGTAAAAGGGAGGTTTGTTTCCCTTCTGCCTCTTCTCCTTCTTAAAATTCTTCTAGTCATCTGAAGCCTTCCAAAAAGTGGTATTTCCTCTTTGCTTCTCACATAAGCATTTCGCTCTTCTTATCGTTTCTTCCATAGTTTTTGGGTCATCGTACTGAATCTCATCCCCAATGGAAGGTGGTAGTCCACTCAGATACCTTTGAATTTTGACAGTCTAATCCTTGATGAAGGGAACATATTTCAACAACTCCAAGAACCTTCGTTCATAGTCATCAATGGTCATGGTGCCCAACTTGAGTTCAAAGAAATCTTTCATCTTTCGGTCATAATATCTTTTAGTCAAGTATTTATTTTCAAAATACTTCTTGAATTGTTTCCAAGTAACATATTTATCTCTAATGTGATGCACTTGCATAAGTTGATCCCACCACATGGATGCTTTTACCTTCAGTTGATACATTGCAATTATTCCTTTTGTATGAGAGGAATAATTCTATAGTTGAAAATATTTCCTCATTCCAAGCAACCATGTTTCGACATCTTCCTCCTTCTGGTATTCTCCATCAAACGTAGGAGGCTTAATCTTGTTCATTTATCCCTTCAGTTCATCCACTCCATATCTCCTGTGCTTTCTGGTAGGAGATCTGATTGAACTACTGTGTGCCTCCTTATTGGACAACTTTGGGGAGTGGCGACGATGCCTGCTAACACTTCTTGATCTTCTTTTATTCTCAATGGTTTTGCAACTCCCTAATTTTCTTGAGTCAGTCTCCTTATCCAACTTATTTTCGATTATTTCCATACTCTTCATCAACTTTAAGTTGAATTCTCCCTGTCAATCCTTGGCTTTCAGGAGATTTATGTTATCTTCTCGGTTAGTCTGGGCATCTTTCTGCAATCGCTCAATGATTTTCATCATATGCCCTTCCTTATATATCTCTTCTTTGTGTCCATTGGAGTTTGATCCTTCAACTCCCAAGTGGGCGTCCATCCCTTTTACTTCATTCTCTGAAGTGGAAGCAATATGTGCCACTTCCATTCCTATGCAGTCAGTGTCAATTTGCTTTAGTCCTCACACTCGTTGAACTCTGCAAACACAATGTGCAGTCAACCAAAACTTGTCAGTCTATCATTCCTTAACAAATCCCATAGAATTCATAAATCGAATCTATTTTAATAAATGTTCATATATCATGAATTTTTTGAGCTCTTCTCAGCTCTCTAACAATTTCAGGCCTCAAAAATTTTCTCTTAGCCCCAACCCTTGCAACCAAGGGTTGTTATGAAGAGCTAGATTGATAGGTGCTTAATCAGGACTTTAGGTTTCAAAGTCTTCATAATACATCACAATAGACTCTTAGATTTTTAAATTAATGAACTTGCAAAGTAGGGAGGATCAATGGTCCGCATCTACCCAACATCCAATGGTCGAGATCCACTTCCTAATTCCTTGCTTGGGAAGTGTTTACCTCTCCCCACTTCCAATCTTTCTATTTTTTGAATTTCAAATGGTTCTCATGACTAACATGTGCATGAATTCTCAAGATCTAATGGTCAAGATCTCCCCTCATATCTATGGTGTATATCTCTTCTGGGACCTCGGAGCTTCAGACTTCAGAATTTTTTTCCTCAGCACACCCGGCTTCTCCTGATTTCCAAATTCTGATAGGCTTCCAAGATAACCCTCCTGCACCTTCTCCATAATCCAAATCTGATGGTCGTAAAAGGGTTTCCCTTCCTTCCGAACAGATCCTATGTCCCACATTACTCTGCAGCCCAATACTACTTATGTCGTGGTTTTACGATACCTCTACTCCTCCTGAGCTTCGTAACATGACCAAGTTAACTTCTTAGCACTCAGGAAGGTTTTGAGGTCCAAAATTAGTCCCTCCAGACATGATTTCCACTCGAAACCTTGGATCCAAATACCACTTATCCAACCATCTAGGCTCAGCATTGAAACCTCGGCTCTGAACTCGAATTTTTTCTACTTCAACAACAATTATTTCGAAACTTTTTCTTCATTTTCCACTAACATGGCCCATCCAGGCTCATTATTGAAAACCTTGGCTCTGATACAAATTTGTAACATCCCCAGCCACCAAGAGGCTAGGAAATGATACCACGTGTAAATACATACATAGATAGATATATCTAACATGCATTTTACTCGAGATAAAACACATAACACAATGTTACTTCTACCATACAGATTCAAATGTTATAGACAATAATTCATATACACAATGAAATACATAATAACATTCAAGCATCACATACATGCATAACATAAAAATTAAGAACATTAATAATACTTATCTTTTCAACTGGAGTAAGACCACCAACTATGTGCAGACCTTCCACAAACCTCCCAGCCTTAGACCATGCTTCTCATTACGCTAAGTAGCGGGTCACCCCCAAAATGGGACCAAGTTCCACCCAGGGCAATGGAAACCTAGACTAGGATAAGGTTACAGGAAAGTTGCATAGTGAAACTAGAAGGATTCTGCCAAGGAGTCTTCTTACACCCACTACTCACGAACTCTCATTCCCCACATCCTTGTTCCACCCAGGAGTATACACCTTCACTGTCACCTAGTCCATCGAATGCTTCACCTCCCTCTCAGGGTCTTGGCAACAAGCCAGATCAAGAATTCTCAGAGATCCATAGCTGGTGTTGGACTCTCTCTGGGAGAAAACCACTTCCCAAAAAACTCTCTCACCTGGAGACAACTGCTCACAGGTCTAACAACTTGCCTCTTCCATCACGGGTCTGGCAACTTGCTTCTTCAGCCACTTTTGACTTAATTCCAACACAGTGAGGGAAAAAACAGGTCTCAATAGGGAATAGATGACGTCAACAAGCCACATTCAGTCCAGGAGCTGCATGGCCACAACAACCAACTAGAAAATGGGTATGGACACCCAAAATGGTAACAATTAGAAGCTAAGACTCATCATGCTTAGGAAACTACCTAGGTGCATTGGGTTCCACAGAATACATAGGACAACCCACAGATTATAGGTTTTAAATATGTGTGAGGGTATTTCAGGGTCGATGATGGAGGTTTCCAATTCAGACAGAGGATGCTAAAATGGCAGCACAAACAACCTTCCCGTGAGCATTTCCTTCACTACTCATAGGTATGTAGATGCAAATGCATAGGAAAACAATTCAGATGCCCCAGATCCCAACGAAATCAAGTGGAGGATGACCGAATACAAGAGAGAACCCCTAACATGACTGACTTTTTCATCTTTAACTACATGCGCCCAGGTTGACACTAATCTTCCTAGAGGTGCATGTGTTTCCTTTTTCACATGTTGCCTCTCCTAGGACTTAGGATAAAAATATGTCTTTTAAACAACTTTGGAATAATAATAAATTATTATTCTCAAGGAATTAAGCCCCTAATCTTAGCCCCTCTTTCCAACCTTTCAACCCCCTTTCCCTTACCCACCTTGTGGAAGCTTAGTCCCCCATCACTCTTTCTTTGTGGGTAGTCTGCACACAACGATGTTTATATTTTTATTAATGATATGCATATTTACATATACAAAGTCAGGCTCATTCGCCTTGGCATCTTTCTCACCAGCCTAATAAACACATAAGTATCTCAGCTTATAACCACTCTACTCACCAGCTTATAAACTAAATTACAATTTAGCAGGGGCTTGAACTTGGGGTATTACACCATGGGGGGTGAGACCAGAGAGGGAGTGATCTGGAATGGTTGCTTTTATGGCTCGACTCATCCCTTTTGCCATTATGACAAAGAGGAAGGGTGAAAGTGGATCCCCTTGCCTTATTCCTTTGGAGGGAGAGAAAGGTTTGGAGAGGACACCATTGACTAGGATGGAGAATAGGGCTGACGAGGTGAGATTGACTATCCAAGAGACCCACGAGGGATCAAAACCAAAGTTGAGAAGGGTTGATTTCATGTAGTTCCATCTTAATTGATCAAAGGATTTAGAAAGATCCAATTTTAGAAGCATACCTAGATATTTGGTCATATGAAGCACGTGGATTACTTCATGAGCCAAGATGAAACTGTCCAGAATCTATCTTCCCTCCACATAACCCAATTTCTCTAGATAAATGATGAAAGTAAGAATAGGTTTAAGGCGCTTGGTAATGATCTTCATGAGGAGGTTATAAATTACATTACATAGTGCAATAGGTCGGAAGTGAGAAGGGGAGGTGGTTTTGTTCTCTTTGGGAATGAGAGTGAGAAAGGTAGAATTGAGGGCTTGAAGGACTTGCCCAAATATTATGTAATCCTCTATGATTTCCCGGATGTCTTCTCGGATGATTCTCCAGTAGTTGTGGAAAAAGTCTAAGGTGAACCGATCTGGCCTAGGAGCTTTGCCTATCGGGGTGTCCTTTAGGGCTCGATCGACCTCTTATTGAGGGATAGGGATCATCTAAACCTCGTTTGGTTATTTTGTGACCTCCTTGGGGATGTGCTTAGGATAGATTCAATTGCGAGGGATCAATCTGTGGGGGGTTATGTAAGAAGGTTTTTGTAGTAAGATCGTAATTCTCGTTCTATCTCTACATGCTACTGAAATTCTATTCAAAATGTTCAACGAATTAGTTAGCTACAACACATTCTATTATAAACATGAATTCCTTAATTAATGTTGAACAATGTAGTTAGCTACAACAAATTATATTGTAACTAGTTAATAAAAGAAAAGGAAAAAAATTCCTTCCAGATAAAGGATGCTCCTCTCACTATCAATGAATGTGATGGTTATTTTCTGATCTAATCATTTTATTTGTTTATCATATTTGTTATGTTTTCTCTCTTCTATGTTATGTGCACTTATTTTTTGTTGAGTGAGATTCATATATTCTTTCATATCAATTGGTATCAAATCCTTAATTTCAAAAAGATTCTATTTGTAGTAAACAATCAGATGGAAAGCCATCAACCAGTTCTAAACATTTTTTTGGGGGGTAGTAGATTCTAAGAACTCGACCTTATGCTCAGAGTTTGAGTGAACCTTCCTCTGGTTTTCCAGTGGATTTTTAGTGTGACCTCCTCATGGTTTTCCAGTGCTACCTTTTCATGGGTTTCAATATGTCCTCTTCAAAAAAAATTTGCATTCCCTTATCATGGTTTTCTAGTGTTCCCTCTTCACAATGCAACCTAGGCTTAGGTTTTTTCAGTGTTCCCTTCTCACATATTTCTAGTTCTCCCTCTCCCTATCCATAGGGTCTTACTACACCATTCTCAGAGTGGGAAGATTCCAATATTGTGTGAAGACTTATGGTTCACATGTGCTTCTCTATGCCATATCTTGGCCCTGGTTGTGAGTGTTGTTACAAATAGAACCTCTTTTCCTATGTATCATCTGGCTCATATATAAGTGCACCAAGGCTTATATTATATCTCTTCTTAGCATCAAAATTCTTGGAAACCAAAGTGGTGGATGAAAATCATGTTTCTATGCAACAAGCCTTCCACTAAGGATTCAACATCTTATGTCTTTTTACTGATTCAAAATTTAGAGATGGATCTTCATGAGCTACTTTGTATCCAGCAACGATGAGCTAAAAAACCATGTATTTTGATACGTGCTTCAAATTTCCAAATTTTTCAGGCCAAATGAATGGAGAGACGATCGACTATTGGCTTGGCAATATTTCCACCTATACCAAGACATGTCTCTAGATGGATAAGGACACAAAAATTCATATTGTAAGCCTGTAGTTTGAAGTAATTATGTAGGGTTGGTAGGTTATTCAACTTGAGAATGGTTCATTGGTCATCGACATTGGAAAACATGTAGCCCCAATTTCGGTACATATCAAGTTGTGGGATGGATTTTTCCAGACATTAAGAGACCTATTATATCCACTGGGATATTGAGAGAACCTACTTTCTAAATGGTTGCAGATCTTACAAATCACCAACCATCCCATATAGAGCTACATCAATGTATTATGCGAGTTTTTCAATGAGCTACACATTCCATATCCAAAAGACGTGTTGATTGTTAAATTTAATTATGGTTTATTAATGATTTTGCATCATGAAGTTGATTTATTTAACATTCCTTCCTTGGACAAGGTATTTCTTCAGGCCTTTGTCATGGAACATAAAGTTTCCTCTTGAATCCTCTCTTCGCCAACCCGATCTGGTCCTTCTACTATTGGTCCTTCACATATTGATCATTCCCTCATTTCCCCTGCTTCCCCATCCACACCCAGAAATGCACCATGGTGTACCTTTCATAAGACAAACTCGCAATCATTTGGAGACTATTGAGAAATTAATAATATTCGCACTAACAAGACTCTATTTTCATAGGTCACTCACCCAGATTCCCTTGAACATCCTAAAGTAGTTTCACTCAAAAATCCTACTGAAGTTTTTTCCTCTTTGATCTTGAAGACCACTAATGAACCTGACACCTTTAATGAATGCATGTTTACACATAATTATCAAATTAAACATGAGTTGGATACTCTTATCTTTGAAAACATAAGCCAACAAAACCTTGCATCCAAGAGCTTGTTTCAACTCCTTAACCTCCCAGTCACTCTGGACCTTACCCCATATCTGCGTCCAAAAGGTAGGCCCTCATCTCATTGTCTCCCAATGATGTGTGGTGAGCTTTGCTATTGGGTATTTCTAGGATATTGTGTTGTGTGATGTATCTCCTCTTGATTGTGTTGATTTGTTACTAATTGGCCTTCCCTACCAACGGGCTGAACATGTTGTTTATCATGATAAATCTCACCAAAACCACTTGAAACATGAGGGGCACAACCATGTGCCTATCTATTCTTCTCTTAAATCCACCTAGCCTATTACTAATGAAACACTTGTTAAGGAAGTTAGTCTAAACCAATGTGTCTATTTTTTTCTTGATTTTCCCCATTAACCAAGAAAACAAAAATAACCATGTACCCCTTGCCATGGCTCCTCTGCTCCAAGACTTTATTGATGTCATCACACAACCCATGGTATTTCCCATGTATCCTCTACTAAGAATACACTTGTTATGATCCCTAGTGCTTCTTGGCCAAATTCCCAATCCTATTGCATTTCTACCCAAGCAATTGATGATATGGAATGCACAATTGGAAAACTTTAAACTTAGACCATATTCAACCTTTGTCATCATCATGTGCATCCCTGTATTTATTATCCCAAACAAGGATGATTTAAAATTTCTCCTAGTGACCCACTATCATTCCCTTTATAAATACACTACCCACTACCCACTATTGAGGATTTCTGCCACCCATACCCATGATAGAGGATTTGATGGACCACATCCAAGGGAATTATTCCTTCACCATGATGGATTTGATAGTTGGATACCATTAAGTTCACATGAATGCAACAAGTCATTTGGGTAAGTGCATGGACATGTATCTTGATTTTATTTGGGTATTCAATAATTCTTGGGAAAAACTTTGTAGCATCCTTGAGCTACTGTGGGCACATACACTTCACGTGAAACAATTCAATTTTGGAAAAACATCAATTCTTTATTTTGGATGTATACTATACATAGAATGAGGTCAATGAGATTGATCTCAGGTACATTTTTTTGGCACAATGGCTAGCGCACTACAATTTTTATGACCTCAAGAGGTTTTTGGGAAAGTTTGGGTGCCACTTTGCTCAACTGAAAACCACATTATGTTTTTCACCTATCCTCCATTTACCTAATGAGAATCCACCCTTTGATATTGAGAAGGATGCATTTCACTTTTCCATTGGGGTTGTACTTAAATAGGGAAGTCATCTTATGGAATACTATGTAGAGAGTAATTCTCATTCTGTCTCTAATAGTTATCTCAGTGTGTTATCCACATGTTAGCTCAATACCATATTCAAGAAATAGTTTCCTTGTGAGCAGCCGAAAGCAACCCAAGTCGATCTGAAATAGAGGCATGATAAAGAAATGCACAACATTGTTCTTTTAGCTGGGAGATTGTGTGTGACTCTTGTTGGAAAAACACCGCTTCAAAGGCCAATACCATAAGCTAGACCCATTGTGTTTTATCCCATACACTCTTCTCAAACGAAAAAGAAAGAATGCATATCTCTTGCAACTTTCTCCCTGCCTCAGCATCCATGATGTGCTTAATGTGAATTATCTCAAATAGTTTGAACAACCTCTCCTTGAATCCCCAGTCACATTTCATCATCCACTGGATAATATTCCATATTTACAACCTCCTATGCTCCATGATAAATTTTTTGACTCTATGACCAAGACCACTCTCCAACCACAATATCTTTCCTATCTAGTGGCTTGAAAAGGAAAGACTCAGCACATACCAAATGGATGTCTACAGAGAAATTGTAATGCACTTTTCCCCATTTGTTGGCAGAATAAGGGATTCTTTCGGCTCTAAACAAGGAGGAATTAGGCGACCAGGAATGGTGCATCCCTTCCTTGGACATTCAAGAGGAGGAAGGCACTCCATTTCATTACAATGTCCCGCATTAAGGCACTTGAGTTAGGTACAAGAATATTCATTATAACAAGGTGGTCCATGTTATAGCAAGATTTGCCTCACCCCATGGAACTTGCTTATAAGACCTTTCCCATTTCCCTATGTACAGTTGAAGTCCCCTTTTACACTTTCCATAGCTAAAAATCATAGTTTTCCACATATACATGCCCTATCACCTATACATCATGTGTATATGCAGGTTTCACCACTACATCTTGCGTACATTAAGTTTGGTGCTCAAAATTAAAAATTATGTTGGGTTTCCATGTCACATCACGAGATCCATGATCCTTGACCTTCCATTTACTGGAAACGTTCCAACTCATCCCATTAGTTCCATTTGAAGGCTATAAATTGGGCCATATACAAACTGTGGAGGAGAAGAGAATTCAAATTTTTAGAGCTAAGTTACTCTGGAGAAATTATTCACTTCATATTGAGTCTGCATCCCTTTGTCGTTTAAAGTGTGAACACATTGTTCATCCCCCAAGCTCTTCCCTCTTTGATGGAGAACTTCATTGTCTCTCTTATATGATCTTGCCTTTGGTGGAGGATTGAAGTTGTGGAGGCCCAACTGGAAAAGACTTAGTTTCTCTGTTCTGAGATGCGCCGACACGAAATTTTGTTATTCATACACTTTTGTTGATCATATTTTAGTAGAAATACTCTTTTCGCATCCAATTAATATCTTGCATATATTTGAATTGTTATTCCATGGGAATATTTGTTATGAATGTTGATGAATTATGCTATTATATGTGATAAAAACATATATTATCACCATATTCTTGCATATATTGGTTATTGAGGACAAGTTGCAGGTATAAATATTTGATTCAAGTGCTCAACGATGGTCTTCATCAAACGTCTGTATGAGGTAGGCTCTTTATATTATATTGTTAGAATCTTCATTTATATAGAATACCTGGGATTAGAGTTGATTTATACAGTCATTTTGTCTTTTGTGGTTTACCCCTGGCCATATAGTGATTTTCCTCTTAACAGAATTGGCAACCATACTGGGAATTGAATCTTCTATTTTGGGGTTTGAAGTGTTTTTCCCCATCGATTTCTCTTTGTTATCTTGAGTTTCCTTGTCATATGATTTATTGACATCCTATTTTCATTTTGAATCTAAGTTTCTTGGCCTTATGCTTAACCTGGAAGTGTTTTAATACATATACATAGTTTTTCCATTGATAGATGCGTATATACAGGAGCTGTCATTCTATAGGGCGTGTACATACATGTTTTTTTCTTAAAAAGTCGCATACATCAACATTTTTTTCTTATTTTCTAAGTTTGGTGTTTTTTGAGTGAGTTTTGATAGTTGTTGAGACTTCTTGGGTCTTTGTCATAATTGTTGAGTACCTGCAAAGTGATAGGAAACCTTTCCTTGGTTGAATTTTCGGGCGGTTTTTATTTCTCATCATTTTTTTATTGGTTGTCGTTGCATATTGGGATGAGTGTTTTCTTCTTGGTTTCCTTCTTGGTTTGTCTCTGTTTTCTTATAGTAGGGTCTATATATCAAGTTGTTATTCATTCCTTGCATTTTATTTCCTTATATTGAAAATACAAAAATATATATTTTTCATTTTGGCATTTGCTCTTTTGGGTTCTTTAGTATTGATATTGATATGTATAGAAAGATTGCATCTTATTGAAATTGCAAAGTTGAATTGAAAGTTACATTTTGAAAATCTTATCATCTTTTGAGAATTGAAGTTTAGGACTTAGCTTTATGTTCATATTCATTTATTTTATATGATGATTCATAACATCATTAGTTTCATGACCACATCTTTTGAGTAAAAGATAACCATTAAAATTAACACTGATTAATTTAAAAATTGGTTAGAAACGATTTCATTTTTCAGAGTACACAAACAAGCATATGATATAGAGCCTTGGAATAGGATTTTGTGAGTAAACTTCTCCAAGGCTATTAAACTCAACATATGTGTTTGACTAAGGGAGTGGTGAAATCCATTGTATAATTAGTGACGTCAGGAGGCTCCACTCACACCAAAGTTAAGCATGAAGTCACACAAAGTTGGTTGCAGAGATATCCCTCTAATACCTTCTTAGTGTCAAATATCTTTTTGGGCTCTATTCCTATATGGGGGTCTTGCTAATACATTTACCTCTTTGAGAGGTGATGCTTTCAATATTTTGGGCTTTGTTACCCTGCCCATACGGTGGACTTGACTTATGATTGTTTTCCTACGCATTGGTTATATCTTGGTGGATTTAGTTTCTTTACATAGGTAGACATATAGGTTACTTGTAGGGATTATTCTACAAGTACCCTGAGTGAGATAAGGGTCAGAAATCAGATAGAGTTTATGGAGAATTACCTCTCTGATGGATCTAATTGACTACGTTGTTAAGCCCATGAGGGTCCCTATAATTGATTATGATACCTTAGATATTTTGAAGGGAGTCTCATGCACCTCTTGGGCGAGACATACCTATTGTAATGAAGGAGGCCCCTTTTCAGCTACTATATCATGTTTGTGTGTATTTGGCCTTTTTGTTTATTTTGGTGTGCTCTTTGATTGTTACTTGGCCTTAGGATTTGTTTTTATATCTCGAGTCTTGAGACATCATGCAACCAGACTATCTTCCTCGCAGATCTCTCCCTTTGTTTAAATTACCACCACATCTTGAGTCTTTTCCTTCTAAAAGGTGTAAAGTTATCAACCATGGTACACACACCTCCACCTACCAGACATGTGATCATACAAGTATGAGTACTGAGTCGATTCAGAAAGATACTTGGATTCCTTAAACTCCCATACCTACCGTAGTTAATGGGAATCCTTCGATTCCTTCAACCACTTCGGTTGTGGTGCAAGAGGTCCCCATCCTTACTCCTATACAGACTATGGTTGCTATGCAACCCATAGTAATGAACTCTTTTGGGTCCCTTTTTGGTATGCCTGGATATAATGCTTAGTCCATTCCTTTCGTCTCTAACCCTTTCTCTTTTGGTATGTCGAATATGACATTGCAATTTTTGTCCTCCATTCTTGTGAATAATACTAATCCTAGTTTTTGGCCTGGGGACATGGATCCTCCACATATTCCACTCCTGTTTGGTGGACCTCACATTCTCCAAATGAATCCTATGGCTGGAAGCCAACCTTCTTTTCCTCCTGGGTCTAATCCTAGTCTTAATGCTCTTGGATGGAATAATGAACCAGATGGACAAGCTATTGCCTATGTTCTATCCTTTACACCTACCTCCTCCACCCTGATTCTGACCAACACATTTGGTATGATGAATCCACCTCTATCCTCAGTATTTTCACCTAGAGTGAGTCATTTTCATATTATTGGCACCCCCCCACCTAGAGCCCCTCTAGGTGGGGGAAATTTTTTTAACCCTCATTACAACATTCATATATGAACGGTGCACAACCAACCTCTTATGAATAATTTTGGAGGAGGTTTTTACAATATTGGGCAGGGCCATGGTGCATACCAGAACCCTGGATGGGTTGCGATGCCTCAATATCAATATTTCCTAGGAGCTTGGGGTTAGATGCCGCAACCTCGACTCCCTTTTCTATCCACACTTAATTTTCCATACTTGTCAAGATTAATGAATGAACTGGTGTGTCATGGCCCAACATGGCCCCCTGTCCCCACCAATCTTCCTTCATATATTTCAAAATTTGAGGGAAATATTGGTGAAGATCTTGGTGATCACATCACTACTTTTCATCTTTGGTTCTCTTCCAATTCCCTTAACAACGATTCTATTTGTTTGAGACTATTTCAATGCACCCTTACAGGGGTTGCAATGAAATGGTACATATAGATACCAAGGGGAACATATGATAATTTTAACCATATGGTTTTAGTATTTCTCAACCACTTCCAGTTGTGAGTTCATTACAATGTTGGCATAAAACTTATGTCAGCCCTCTACCAGGACAAAGACACCCATATCTTGAATCATATACAAGAGTGGTGCAGATGAAAGAGGTTGATCAAAGTTGACATTCCTCCATAGTTTTTGCTGGAATGGTTCCTTAAATCCCTATTGCATTATATTTCGAAGGATGTTTCTACATCCCAGGTAACATCTGAAGAGGAAGATATTTATAAATCCCAACAATTAGATCTCATAAATGCTCAATCTAGGATGTTGTACAAAGTTCTTCCCGACACACCAAGGTCAAACTACGACCCTAGAAAAAAGCTTGGGCCTCATGCCGATGGAATTATAGGCTCTGCAGATACTAATTCTACGGACTTGGTGACACACCAGTTGAAGGAGTTGTCTCTAAGCCAGTCTATAGTAGGACAAGATTCATTTGTGTCCTCCACTCCCACCCAGTCGGAGGATGTGAATTGTGTACAGTCGTTGTCCAACCCAAATGGTAACCAACAACCATGAGGGAATAAAAGGAAAGGGCATGGTAACAATCATAAGGGTGGGAGGAATAATAATAATAATAAACCCAAGGACAATGCTAATAATGATAGATCAAAGAAAAATGTTGGTGAGGGAATGAAATAAAAGTGGAAGGTGAAGTTTCCTTGCAATATTTGTCCAAATGATCACCTTACCCACTTATTCCCCAAAATTGAAGAAGTTGTGAGGCTCTTATCTCAACCGCCCGTTGTTCTGACTAATCCATTTACACATAATTAACACATAGCCTCGAGCTCCTCTAATTTCGAAAATGCATTGAATGGGAATCAAAACCCATCAACGCATGAAGGTGATCATCTATGTGTAAATATGGTCAAGTATCATACTAATGTAGCCACTCAATATCGTTATTATGGATATTCATAGACTATTCCAGGTCTCAAGTCTCCCCCTCCTCCGGAAACACCTTTGCAGATCGAAAATCCATATCCTCGGCCTTGTATACCAAAAGGAGTACTAGAACGCTCTACCCACAACCCTAATTCTAGAGCTTCCTATAATTATTCGATTGCCGAAGATTTGGGTCAAAACCCTTCTGCGATGTTATCTTTGAAGGTGATCCAAATGTGTCCTTCATAGAGGAACACCCTTCTATCTTATTTAGGAGCTATAGACCCATGTGGATCTAAGGTTATCAAGTTTGATTTCATGAATGTGAATCCTCGTTTTCATTACCACATGGCCTTTCAAATCCATGTGGATTACTCAAAGTATACCATCAAATGTATTGTTCTTGATGAAGGCACTGCAATGTGCGTGATGTCCCTAACCTATTGGAAATCCATTGGCTTTCCAACCCTCTCACAATTTCTGACTATGTTGCCTGCATTTGATGGTCATTATTTCCATACCCACAACATTATTCCTACCTTTCCAATCCATCTAGATGGAAATATAGTGGAGGTGGATGTTGAGGTGGTTGATCCACCCCTTGACTATAACTTATTACTAGGGCGTAACTGGACTTATTCTATGACTGCAGTTGTATCGTCTTTTTTCCGTATTTTATGTTTTCCTTGCGAAGGAAAAATCGTGACAATTGATTAATTATCCTTTGCACATTCTATTCCCAATGCATCAATTGGACCTTCGATCCCTGTGACCAAAAATTCTTAGCCAGTAAACGGGGATATTGGTGTCAGAATGTATTCCTCCCTCATGGGTAGTTTTGATTTCATAGGACCAATCCATCATATCTATGAAATTTCTAGTAGTTCTTCTTCTTCAATGAGGTTTGTTCCTTTCCACACTTCATATTTCAATGATCATTGGATCCTACCTTCCCTGACCATGTCTTCTGAAGTTCAATCACATATTGGAATGTAAATTCCACTTTCGACAGTAGAGATAGTGTATCTGGATGTTCTTGACTCTACTACTGACCCAGATCCTGTCTCCAGATAGGCGAACAAGGAGGATCCCATTCTCTGACCCATATGGGCCACCTCATCATCTTGTTCACATGATTTCCTCAATGATCCTTGACCTTCATATTAATCCATCTTAGAGGCCATGAATGGTTCTGATAGGCCATGGGATGATATGCATCATCACTCTTACTTCCTCCTATATCTTGTTAGAATAGAACAAGACAATTTTAGATCTACCTTGAGTGATATGGTCGGTCACATCGTGGCTCCACTAGATATGCATGGAATTTATTCCGAAGGAAACATGGTGATTATTTCTCCTACTTTCACGATCAACATCTCTCAAACTCCTATAAAATTTTAAAATGTATATATTGCAACAGATTGTTCACTTGAATAAATTCATATCTACAATGATCTCTTCAAATAATTTCATGATGTTTTTTCTTGGGAATATGAAGAGATGCCAGGAATAGACCCTTGCATTGTCGAACATGAAATCAAAACCTATCTAGATGCTAATTCAGTTCGACAATGACTTAGAGATGTTAATCCTAGGAAGGCCCCTACTATTAAGGAAGAAGTAGAGAAACTACTTAATGATGGTTTTATCTACCCAGTTCCCTTTGTTAGAAAAGTGGGTGTGCGTGTTTAACCATAGACAATATAGCAATATTTTCACCAAACCATAGGCATGAATGCCACCCTCGAGCACCTTGACCTTGACAAAGAGAAGAATTTTGGTATCTAATCAGTAGCCAACCAAGGCTAATGCACCAAGAAAAGATAACCAAGACTCATTAGAAATTCCAACCCAGAAAGACTGAAATTACAGGTTGTAGTAACTGTAGCTACAACTGCTCTCCAAACTTCCGCACTACTAAATTTCTGCAGTTGTGATTTGTGTGTTCCTAATGAGATCCAACACCCTATATTTATATTTCTCTCTTTAGGTTTTCTGGGATGACTTCTCTTTCTAGACGCTAAAGACTCAATACAAAATATTCTCTTTAACCAGCTTCTCTTCTAGGGTTATGTCTAAGTCTTTTAGGGTTCTTCTTTCTTCCTAGAATATTCAAATCTCATCAAAGGTCACAAGTGGAGGTTAATACCTCATGCAAATACCATAATATAAACAATACCTCCTATATAGGGAGGTATAAAATGAAATGGTCTTGAGCACAAATAGACCATTCAACTGGTAGCATCATCATAGCCACACAGGCTATCTCATGATCAAATCACGAGCACTGTCATCATTATCCAACTAGATAATCTCCATGACAATCAGTACAATGTCATCTGATAGAACACAAATGTGTCTATCCATAGTAGTACATAACTAATATCTAGTGGTACACAATCATACCAATTGGAACACATCTACTAACCAGTGACACATAGTCACAATCAGTGGAATGAATCCACCACAGTAGTATACCTCTATTGTCTAGAGACATATAGTCACTACAACGATCATATCATCTGAAATAAACCTTCATAAATAATATCATGATACAATTTGAGTCATATGGTCCATTCTTCCACTCACATCTGTGAGATCTGGAAGAGCATCTGCCCTCATACAGTAAAAACATCAACCATGGGCTATCTGGACTATTCTTCCCAAGCATGGAAGAATACTTGTCCTTGATTTATGATCCTGGACCATTGACCTAACTCAACCATTCCTCCAGCACTAAACATAGTTCAACCTGCATAGAATGAGTATTCCTTAGGGAATGCATGTCCCTAATTGTTGAACCTAGACCATTCACCTAACTAGGCTATTCCTCTGGCACTAAACATAGTGCAACCTAGAGAGAATGAATCTTCCCTCGGGAATGACTGTCTGAACCATTTCATAAGGAAATGAATGTCCTTAACCAACCTCCAAAATGGACCATTCTTTGAAACTGATCACAAATGTGAACTTTGAAAGAATGACTGCCCGACGAGGCAAACCATTCTACTTGACCACTAATGAGAGTGAATACCAAGAATAATGACTGTCTTAGACCATTCCCCCACACTAGCCATAAGGGGAATCATTGTCTATGGTACATCAATAATCTATCAAACCATTTTCATTACGAAAATGATTATCCGATCTTGACCATTTTTCGAACTGGAAAATTCTTGTTCGTCAAAGAATCTCAAACCACTTTCCGAACTGGAAAGGAACTACCCATCCTAGATCATTTTCCAAACTGGAAAATGACTATCCATAAATCAGTGATATATATATCAGTTCTCACTCCAAACCTAGGGATCCATATCTTCCCTTTAAACTAAGGGAGTTATCTCCATGAGCCCCAACTTGTATTGTAAATATGCAAACTTTATCTTGGACAAAGGATTTGTCAAAATATATGTTATATGATCATATGTGGAGATATAGTGGAGTCTCACTTATCCTTCCTGGACTTTATCTTGAATAAAGTAGTATTTGATCTCAATTTGTTTCGACCGATCATGAAACACTGGGTGTTCGGATAGCCTTATACAACTCTGATTGTCACAGTATATTATGGTCGAATATGGTACTTGATCAAATAATCTAGAAATGAGCTTCCTTAACCATACTTCTTATGTAAATGCCTCACATGTTGCAATGTATTTTTCTTATGATGTGTTGAGTGCGACATAATTTTGTTTCCTTCTTCCCTAAGATATCATAGCATATCCCAAGCTAAAGCACATCCCTGAAGTACTCCTTCTGTATTCTACACTCCCTTCCCAATATGAATCTGTGAATCCATGAAGTTGTATATCACTGGAAGAGGTATATCGTAAACCATTTTTTAGCGTACCACGAATATATCTTAGAACATGCTTTGTAGTTATCCAATGCTCATGTATGGGTTCCACCTGGAACTCACTTAGGGTGTTTACAACAAAGAAAATATATGGTCAAGTGTTCAATAAATACATTAATGACCCAATAAATTGTTGATATAGGGACGGATCTACTGGATCAAAGTTTGAGTCTCTTAATTTTCTTATATTTGTGGTCATAGCTGCGTCCATGGATTTTCAATCCATCATTCCAAACTTCTGAAGAATATTCACTACATACTTTCCTTGTCCAAGGAATAATTCACCACGATTATGCCATACTTCTAGTCCTAAGTAATAATGCATGAGACCCAGGTCTTTCATATCGAAGTCAGAAGCTAGTTCCTTCTTACACTGGATGATGAGAGACTCTTCACCTATCAAGAATAGATCATTGACATATAGAAGTAGAATCATAGGTACATTGTTCACGACTTTGTAGTAGAGATTTGTATCTGCATGACTCTTGGAGAAACCAAATCTTATTAAGTAGTTGTCTATTATGGCATATCAATCTCTTGGAGCTTGCTTGAGTCCATAAAGGGATTTCTTTAATATGCAAAGATGAGTGTCTCTGGACTGTACTTCATATCCTTGAGGTTGTTCAATCTATACTTCTTCTTCGATTACTCCATTGAGAAAATATGTCTTTACATCCATTTGACATAAAATTCATCCCATGGAAGAAGCAAGAGACATAATGGCTCTAATAGAAGTATATATGGCAACAAGAGAAAAAGTCTCATCATAATCTTCTCCCTCCTTCTGGGAGAACCCTCTAGCTACAAACCTTTATTTGTATTTGTCCACACTTTCGTCTGCTAGATGTTTGATCTTATAGACCCATTTTGAAGTTACTACTGATTTTTCTTTGGGCCTAGGCACAATTTCCAATATATCATTTTTCATGATGGACTCGTGTTATTCTGTCATGGATTATTTCCATTGTTTCTTCTGAGCTTCCTCTTCAAATGTGGTGGGTTCTTCATTTATAATTTTTTTCATACATGATCCATAGATGGAGAATCTTTTGGGATTTTTTCTTTCTCTGAAGGTGCCACTTGGGAATTTGAGTCTTTTTTCTTCTTGTAGAGTAGCTTCAATCCAAGTTGGAAGTTTCGTGGTTTTGGGTACAATGACTGATTCAATAGGTTCACATGGTTGCATTGGATGATCAATTTTTTTTGTTTCTTCATTCTGACTTACAGGAAGACATGTGCTTTCTTATTTAGGATAGTCATGCTCTTCTTCTTCTATAGTTTCTTCTATGGATTTATTGAAATCCATATTTTCATTGAAGGTTACATCTCTGCTAAATTCAACCTTATGTTGTTCCAGGATATACATTTTGTAGCCTTTGGATGATTCACTATATCCCAAAAATATGCCCTTCTTTCCTAAGGGTTCTAGTTTCTTCCTTTTATCCTTGGGAATGTGAATGTAAACAAGCCATCCAAAGATTCTTAAGTGTTCCACATTAGGTTTATTTCTTGAGAAGGATTCTTCTAGAGTCATATCCTTGAATATGTGGTGGGGACTTCTGTTCTGAACATATATTGTTGTCACGACTATTTCTCCCCATAAATACATAGATAAACCTTGATCGTTCATTAGTGCCTTCACAGTTTCTTCAATAGATCTATTCTTCCTTTATGCTACACCATTTTGTTGAGGATTATGAGGAACAATTATCTCCCTCCTAACCCCTGTTGATTTTCAAAAGGAAACAAATTCCTTGAATGTGTGTTCTCCTCCATTATCTGTTCTCAAGGTCTTTATTTTCTTATTTGTGAGGTTCTTTATTTCTTCTTTGAATTCTTGAAACTTGTTAAAAAAATCGTCCTTTATCTTCAAGAGAGATAACCAAGTCTTTCTTGAGTAATCATCTATGAAGATTACATAGTAAATATAACCTCCTAGAGATTTTACTAGCATCGGACTGCAAACATATGAATGTATTAGATCTAGGATTTCCTTAGATCTATTATTACTTCTTGCAAATGGTTCCTTAACATTTTTACCAAGAGAACATCCTTTGAAAATTCCTTCATGTGTAGATTGTAGTTATGGTACTCCTTCAAATATATTTTCGTGGAAAGGTAATACTTGATAGTTGATGTGAGCATACCTTCTATGCCAAATTTCTTTGGGATTGACTTCATCATGTACAAGAGATTCATCATTTCGTTCTAGAAGTCGGTATAGTCTTCCTTCACGGGTTCCAATAATGCTAGAATTCTCTATGCTGGAGTCTCTAGACTAAGATAGTACTTTTCCATATACAAAGGTTATTCTGTTTCCTTTGTCTTCTAGTAAATATATGGACACAAGATTATTTTCCAAACCGGGTACATATAAGACATTTCTCAAATGAACATTGTTACATGTTTTCGATTTGATGGAGGCTTGACCAATTCCTTTGATTGGATAGGTGTTCTTATGTCCAAGTTTTACCTTGTAGGATGTCCTCTTTTCATTCAGATTAGAGATTCTGACCTGATCTCCTATCATATGCCTATAATATCCACTATCAATTATCCACATGTCATCTTCAATAGTTCCTATGAGAGATGAATAGTGTATATGATCTGTCTTTTCATTTATGATTTCCTTAACTGATAATTGGTCAAACTTTGACTTTGACCCAAAATCTCAACCTTGACATTTTTTCCTTCTAAGAGTTCCTTGAGTAAGGTGTTCCATCATACGATGTTGGGCAAGATTTTTTAGGGTTTTCAACTGCACCTGCTAGTAACCATAGAGGCAATGCTTCAATAACTATGCCTACTAGAAACCATAGTGGTAATTATTCAGTGAGCCTGATAAGCTTATGGATTATCTTCCTTCCAGTGGTTAGACTGAATGAAGCAGGTTTGGGCCCATAACCTATTATAAAAGTGGGTGTGCTCGTTTAACCATAGACAATATAGAAATATTGTCACCCAATAATAGGCACGAATGCCACCCCCGAGCACCTTGACCTTGATAGAGAGAAGAATTTTGGTAGAAAATCAATATCCAACCAATGATAGTGCACTAAGAAAAGATAGCCAAGACTGATGAGAAATTCCAACCTAGAAAGACCGAAATTACAAGTTGCAGTAACTGTAGCTGCAACTCCTCTCCAAACTTGCGCACTACTAAATTTCTGTAGTTGTGAGTTGTGTGTGCCAAATTATCTTTGGCTCCCTATATTTATGCTTCTCTCTTTAGGTTGTCTAGGCTGAATTCTCTTTCTGGAGGCTAAAGACTCAATATGAAATATTCTCTTTGGCTGACTTCTCTTCTAGGGTTGTGTCCAAGTATTTTAAGGTTCTTATTTCTTCCTGGAATATTCTAATCTCATCGAAGGTCACAAGTGGAGGTTAATACCTTCCGTAGATACCATAATATCAAGACCCTTGACTGAATGGGTATCCAACCCCTTTCCTATGAATACGAATAAAGGAACCATTTATGTGTGTATGGATTTTTGAGACTTGAATAAGGCTTCTCCTAAAGATAACTTCTCGACACCTTTCATTGATCAAATTCTATATGAGTGTGCAGGAAGAGAGGTTTTTTATTTTATGGGAGGATTTTTAGGATACAATCAAATTCATATTAAACCTAAGGACCAAAATAAGAAGACATTTGTTTGTCCTTGGGGTACTTTTTTATACCGTAAAATTCCTTCTGGCCTTTAAAACACTAAAGAAACCTTCCAATGAGCCATGACATTCAATTTTCACGATCTCAATCACATTTTTTGAGAGATGTCGTTATTATCACATCAATTTAAACCTTCACAAGTACATATTTTGCATTACGTTTGGCCACCTTTTGGGATTCTTAGTCTCTAAGCATGGGATCTTGGTGGATCCTATGAAGGTTGAGGCAATACATTGATTTCCTCCCCCGCGCAACATTCATCAACTTCAAGGTTTACATGGGAAAGCTAACTTCTTACATCATTTTATAGTAAACTATGTGAATATAACTAATGGTTTCATGTGTCTCCTGAAGAAGGAAACTCTGTTTATATGGGATGAGTTAGCCCAGGAATCCTTCGATGCTATTAATAAATCCTTGGTATCGATGCCTCTACTAAAGCCTCTAGAGTACAATAGAGATTACTTGCTTTATATCATCGCATCCGAAGGGATGGTTGGTATGGCTCTGGTTCAAGAAGACTATGAGCTCCATGAGCACGTTGTCTACTACCTTAGTCAAAACTTAGTCAGCCATGAACTTAAGTACTCTCATGTTGAGAAGATAGCTTTGGTTTTTGTGCACAAGGTTCAAAGATTACGACATTATATATTTCTTTGCAAAACTACAGTAGTTCCTCATGTCAATCCATTTCAATATTTCCTTACTAGGTGTATCATAGGGGGGAAATACAATAAATGTATTATTATTGTACAATAATTTGACATCGATTTTTCTTCGGAAAAATCTAAGAAATCGCTAGTTTTTTCCGAGTTAATATCAGACTTCCCTCGACTAGATGAGGACGACATTCATGTCGATTTGTTTGCAGATGCATTTTTTTTCCTTATCTCATCATCGGACCCCTAGTATGGAGACATTTTGATGTATCTTAAAACCTTGAAGTTCTCTCAGCATCTGTCGATAGATGATCGACAACACATATGACATCAAGCTAAAAACTACCTAGTCACTGACAACAATTTATATCTTTGAGGTGTAGATAATATATTGCATCATTTCTTAACTCATGAAGATGTTGAACCAATTCTTAATGAATGTCACAGTGGGGCTTGTGGTGGTCATCTATATGGGCTTGCGACAACCCAAAAAATATTACGAGCTGGTTATTTTTGGCCGAGAATTTTTAAATATTATGTTGAAGTGTTCAAAAAGATCCACCGTTTCCAGGTGTTCGCTTGAAATATGAGCTCACATCAATCCCCTCTTCACTTGGTCATCACTGTTAATCCATTCATCCAGTGGGGGGTGGATTTTGTGGACCACAACCCAACTTTATCTTGGGGGAATAAACATATTATCGTGATCGTAGAATAATTTACTAAATGGGAAGAGACCATGACTATGATTAAATTCGATGATAATACTGCAACATTTTTGGTGTTCAACCAAAGTATATCCCAATTCGGAATACCAAGGGAGATTGTCAATGATCATGAAAGTCACTTTTAGAATGAAATTATGAAAGAGATAGCATCAAAATTGGGATTTAAACATGGTCATTATTCCCCTTACTATTCCCAGTAAAATGGACAAGTAGAGGTTGTGAAAAAATATCTCAAGACCATTTTGCAAAAAATTGTGAGCTAGAGAAAATATAACTAGCATTTAATGCTTTACCCTATGCTTTGGGCATAATGAACCTCGGTTAAGAATTCCACCTGTTTTTCTCCTTTTCAGTTAGTACATGGTGTGGATTCAATCCTTCCTATTGAATGAAAAATCCCTTCCCTTATACTGACAGTTAAGCTCCTGCGTGACATTTCTGATATTGAAGAACACCTCGTACACCTAGAGACCCTAGATGAGAAATGTCGAGATGCCTCTATGAATATCAAAGTGAATATACGATGCGTTAAGGTTCAGTATGAAAATTCTATCTGTCCTTGACAGTACACTGAGGGTGACTTGGTCCTCTTGTATGAACAAGCCAAAGAACTACTAGGGGAAGGAAAGTTCAACCCCATGTGGCATGGTCCTTATATCGTGCGATGCATTTTTAGAAAAAGGAGCCTACGAATTAGAAGATTATGAAGGGAATATGTTGTCTAAGCCTAGAAATGGGCTCTAATTGAAAAGATATTACGCTTGAGCCCTAATCTTGGGCATAACTCTTTGTATACTAGTGTATCTTAGTCTATATATATCTTTTCCTTTGTGTCATCGACTTTCTTATAGATATTTCCCTTGGTTGGTAGATGTCAATGGAGTATTCAGTTTACTTAGCATTTGAAAATGGTGTGATTCATCATACAGTGAACTTGGCTTCCACCGCTTGGGTCGTTTACTCACCTGAGGGTCAACTGTTGTCTTTAGGTGGTGTTTGTATAAGGCCATCAACAAATAATGTGGTTGAATATAATGTCATTATAGAGATTTTATGTGACTCCATTTCACTTGGTGTTCATTCTTTAGAAGTTTTCATGGAATTCTAGTTAGTAGTATGTCAGTTGAACGACAGTTACCATGTGTGAGACCCTACTCTACTCCGGCGATTCCTACGGGTACAAATTTTGGAACGACATTTTGATTTATTACTTAAATTACATACCTAGAAGTTCTAATTATGTATCCTATGCATATGATAATTATGTTTTAGATTATCATTTGTCACATAACTAAAGTAAAAAAAACATATTCACATTGTAACATATATAAGTAAAGTCGAAGATCAATTTTTTTTATATTTCGTCCCTCCAAAAATATGGTGTCATAGTACAAAATGGGGTTGACACCCTCAAAATACATATATGGCCAGTAGATAAAATAACCATGACATCTATGCCTCTGGTGACTGATCTGTATCATGATAGCATACTATAGCATTTTCGAGATGCCAAAAGAGTCGCACCCATGCATGAGGCACACCCACCACGTGCCATTACATAGCCTCTGGTAGATCCTCTACCTAAACCATAGGAATCCTATGCGTCAAATGAGACAGGCTCCCCTGCACATTTTGAAGCCCTCTCTCTGCATCACCTCCCACTGGCTCATTTCCCTGATTCCTTCACCAATGTCATGAGAATTCATTTGGTCATCGTGGACCCACATTTTCGCAACAAAGTAATTATCAATACTTGATACCATCCAAAAATATTTTCATTTTTTTAGTCTCTTTGAAAAACAAAAAAAAATGAAATATATAAAAACATTTTCATATCTATATCTTCATAGGTGGAATCCAGTGGCAGAGGCATATGTGGATCCCCTTTGTAGTCAATCCCATCATAAGGGTAGTCATCTATGGCTATCACTTGTCGACGCCAACAAAAGAAGAACTCATCATTGTAGGGGGTCAGTACCCTACCACCTCCCAACTTCCTCATCACCTCAGTCCACCATGACATGGTTAGATCGTGCAGTCCACGTGGAATTATCTCCACTCTAGGGATCAAACCTGGAATCCACTCAAAGAAAAAACTACACAAGATAGATGCAAAAATGAAATTCCTTTTCCTCCCTTGTTTGTAGTGTGTAAGATGGCTCTTCATGTTATCCAGTAGTGAGGTACATTAGTCGTAAATTTTGGGTCGCAAGCACTCCACTACATAAAACATGATTGGAATTGATTCCTGGTGCAACGAGGCTGACCCCATGATTTGTGTAAGTACAAGGATGATGATCTTCAATCTCAGGTTCTCGATCTCCCTTATGGGGAGTTGACTTCCTACTTTCTCTATTCCTGCAACATAGTGGGTGTCAATGTAGTCCTCTATGTTCATACCACCCCCAAATCCCCAGAATTTGAGATTCACCACCTCGCCCCAACAAGATAATCTTGTGATGAAATATATATCCTCGACTTAAATTCTCAATGGTTTCCCATCAAAGTTGAAGGCATTTATATATGGATCCCAGAATTTTACTAGCATTTGAAGCAACCTCACTTGAACCCTCATTCCTTTGATAGACCAAAACTTGTAAATCCCACATATTTTTAGGGAAATTTGGGCCCCCTCATCTCTTTCCATTGTTACATAAACTTCCTCATGCTCTCTCTCTACATCCAAGTACCATCCTGCAAAAGGAAAACCCGTTTTTTGAGTCAAACTCTTTAAAAAACTTGTTTGCAAACTTGTATGTGGGATATAATGTTAACAGTCATGTGTAGGGCCATATATATATGGGAACTATTCTCTTTTCCTGCATACATGTCTCCACATATGAGACCCGATGAACTACAACCTCCACACACCCTATTTCATAATTTGCACCCTTTAATACTCAAAAAATGGAGTCAAATTTAAATTTGTAAACCACTAGAAATGAAGATAGAAAGAACACTTACTTGGTCAAGACGGTTGTCAATTCCATCACTCGTAGCTCCCATAATCGACACATGAAGATCGTGGGAAAATTGGTCCAAAATGTAAAATGGTATGGTAAAATTGGTTATTTTACTATTAATAGAAAATTTTTACCCACTTTACATAGTTGTAGATAATATTTTGACCTACTGTACTAATAGTACAGTGGAAAGAGTTGGTTTTGGTGGTTTTATCGAGGGATTTTTGTAGTTTCTAATTCCATTTCACTCATTCGTGACTTTGGAAGGTATTTTGTTTGACCAATATATAGGACAGGTCATCACTCCATCTTGCATTTTTCATTATCCTATGACTGTGAATTTTATGCCTTATGAATGAACACATTTATTAGCGATACAAAACCTTCTTACTTCTATTAGAAGTGTTGTTATTGATTGGTTGAGGCTTACCAAACATGGGTGCCCTAGTTATAACCTCTGTGCAATCTCATGCCCATGCAAAGATTATTCCATAAAGACTCGGAGTCCTTTATAGCTCTGATATGACTATGCATTCAAACCTCATATTCTTACTCATAAGCATTCTAACCTACACCTATGGGACTCCGACCGAGTCTCGTTTAAGCACTTTTATGACTCTCTTGAATAGTGAAAATATTGTCGAGTGAACTTGTCTCTTTAACACTCGTTAATTGGATCTGAAAGGATGCATATTTGGTGTAAGTTTAACCCTTTTTCGGACCAATTAGACTAATTTTGAAAATGAATACTCTAGTCACTAATGGATAGAAGAATTCTCTTGGGTATTGTTTTATACTTTTTCAGGCTTAGGGGACTAAATTCATGAAAAAAAGAAGTCTTTGGATTTAAGTTGTAATTGCATATCATTCTCTTACTTGGAGTATTGATCCTATTGTTTGTTCTCCCTTTCACGTTATAATCCTATTATCTCATCAATTTGCATCACCATCCAAGCAAAACCTTGTTTATATCCTTTGCACCTTCACACCCTGTACCATAAGAGGATACATTCCTTCAAGTGTCCATGTATTGCTTGCACATCCTTGGATTGAGCATAAGTATGTTCCACTGTTGGAACTGTTTTCTTACTTGTGACACTTTTTTCCTCCTATGTATCATACCATTCATTTGTCGATGAAAAAACCAAAAAATACAGGTGGGAAAAGAATATCATCTCATGTTGGCAGCAGTCGCGTCGCCTTTGAACATAGAAAAAACTTTTGATTCCACTTGTCATCCAATGTTTTGGTTTAGCATGACTTTAGTAAGATGAGCTCGTTACTTAGAGTTCACTCCTCCGACTGGTTACTCTTCCAGTCCTATGGAAAGTTTGAATGGTGCCTCCTGCATCACAAAGTTTCATTATCAAGTCTACACTATCGGAGTCCCCCATATGCCTCATGCTCTTGTTCAAAGGATTTATATAATCTTGTGTCAGCCATTTCTGAGAATTATTGACCTTGCATGTCGACCATACCCTCATTGTGTCTCATAGTTACATAAATTTGTAGTCCTACCATGCACCCTGGTCCTACTTTCATTATGGGTAGGTAACTTTGAACCCAACAGTCAACATCTCCTCATGGTTTCTGACTGGCGGGTTTCTCTTGTGTTCGAATGAAAAAATCTATTCACACATTGGGATTTGTGCAATGTCTTGGATGCCATTAGACTTATTGGTGGTTTCCTCACCTTTGTCGGCAATTTTCCTTATTGGTTGTTATTCAAAGGGTATTTTCATGCACTACTTGCATCTGGTGCATGTGAAAGATGCAAAGGATCATTGGTTAGTGAATATGTTCTTCGTCCAAGTTCCTCCAAATCATGAATCTTTTTCTTTGTACTTGGTGCTCACTGATGAGAGATTCCTTAATGCTCTCCTTTTAGCGGGTCTCATTCCATCGACTTCAACACATCTATTATGGAAACGAGGCCTAGAGTCCTATGAGTACCTATGAGGCTTGCAATCATCCGTGTCAAGTTCTCTTCCATCGATAGTTGGGAATGCATCAAGGTCCCCTGATCAATGGATTCTTCAAGTGTTCGACTTCAACACCTGTATTCACACTTGCAAAAATGTACTCGGTGCCTTGATACCTACTTTCATTATCGGTAGCTTGTCTCACGTTTGTTAATGATATACCTTAATGATTGGTAATCAAATGAGGTCTCATTGTGTTCGACCTCAAATCCTTTATTCACAAGATGTAGACTTTCACCTTTAGCAGATCTTGTAGAAGACTTGAAGAAAACAACTTATAGTAGCACCTTTCGTGAGTTGTTGCTATCATTTATCGAACCAGCACCTATATGACTTCAATGATCATGGGACATCAGATTGTAATCCATTGTATACATATATCTTCATATTGAGTTTGAGGCTGGTTTTCAGTGGGCCTTGTTAGTGACTATGACAGCCTATGGCATGTATCTACTTTGTATTTCCTATTCATGGCCATGAACAAATGTTTAGTATATTTTCCACATGGATATACAATGTAATTTAGATTGGAAACCATATGTACAAAATTATTATGAATTGTAATATTCTCATGAGCAACTAGTTCGTTGAGCTCGGTGTCCATTAATCCACTTTTTGGAATTATAATGTATTTCAGCCATCTCAGATACTCCTATGACCTCATACATTAGGGGACATGTGTTATAGAAATTTTTTCCTCACCCCATACAACTTACTCAGAAGGCCTTTTCCATTTCTCTTTTTTTCACTTCCTAGAACTAAAAAACATGTTTTTCCACATATACGCACCCTATAAGTTTATAAAACATGTGTGTGTACACAAGTTGCACCACTACAACCCACGTACATCAAGATTGGTGTTCAAAATTAAAAATTGTGTGAGGTTCTCCTTGACCTTCCATATACACAAAACCTTCCAAATCAGCCCTTCATTCCATTTGAACGCTATAATTTCGGTCATATCTAAACCCTAGAAGAGAAGAGAATTCAACTTTTGAGAGAAAAGTTACTCTTGAGAAATTATTCGCTTCATATTGAGTTTGTATCCCTTTTTCCTTTAAGGTCTGAACACATTGTTCATCCCCCAAGCTCTTCCCTCTTTGATGGAGAACATCATTTTCTCTCTTATATGAACTTTCCTTTTGTGGAGGATTGAAGTGGTAGAGGCCCAAATGGAAGGGACTTAGTTTCTCAATTAGTAGACTTGCCAACACATAAGTTTGTTATTCATACACTTTTGTTGATCATATTTTAATAGAAATATTCTTTTCTCATCCAATTAATATCTTGCAAATATTTGAATTGTTATTCCATGGGAATATTTGTTATGAATGTTGATGGATTATGCTATTATATGTGCTAACAATATATATGTATAAATATTTGAGTGTTCAAGTGTCTTCAACGAGGTAGGCTCTTTATCTTGTCTTGTTAGCCCTTGTGGTTTACCCCTTGCCATAGAGTGATTTCTTTGTAACCGTCCATAATAAAAATGTTCATCTACAACAATCTCTATTACAAATAGGCATTCCATAATTAACCTTGAACAATCTAGTTAGGTACATCAACTTCTATTGTAACTAGTTAATAAAAAAGAAGGAAAAAGATGCCTTGAAGATGAAAGGACCTATAAGAAATTATATAAGTACTTAATAAATGTGGGTTTAAGATGAATCTACTCTATTTTAAAAATTTTCCAAGAATAATATTTTTACTTTATAATATATATATGTAATTTTTTAATTCCCCCGTTCTCTATGAATCTGAGTGTAAGAATCTTACCTTTTTAGCTTTCCGTATAAATATTTTTAAAATATATAAAAAAAAATTAATCTGGATTTTTTTATCTGTCTGCAATTAAGATGTGAATTTGATAGAATACATGTTCAAATGAAGCTCATTGAAGGCCCTCTCACGAATCTTTATATAACCAAGATACTACTTAAAGACACAAGGATTTAGGATAAATAATTTACTCTGATTTGAAAAGTGAAAGCAAGTCAAAACACCGTCTATCTTTCTCCCAATACCATAATTTAAAAGAATAAGTATGTAATTTTATTTTATATAACCAAAATTGGGTACTCTACAAAATTGAAAATTCTCATGATGAACTCTTAGATAGTTGATTGCATCTCTGCAAACGCACTTAAAACCTTAAAAAGTTGAATATCAGTGATCGTGAATCACCTGCCAAAAGCCAACTGTATTCCAGTCTCATATATCTCAAGTCCTGATGATAATAGAAGGCGAAGGGTCGATCCAAAACGTGGACAAGATGATTGGAAACGCACTGAATCCAGAACTTTATGATAATACCTGTGATCAAATCAAAGAGACAACCGAGGTACCTGAACACCAGGTAAGGCAATCTTTCGATTTGTTTGTTGACTTGGTGGTCATTCCATATCTTGATTGTTAGGTTTTCTCGAAAATCATTATAAGTAACTGACTTTAATCGATCAGGGACAATTTTATTCGATAAGAAACCGGAATCGGTTTTCTTGCTTGTGATCAAATCTAATAGAGAACCGAGGTACCTGAACACCGGCTAAAGCGATCTGCAGTTTTCTTTGTGGATTTGGTGGTCACTATATATCTTGATTGTTCAGTTTTTATAAAGATCATTATAAGTAACCGACTTTAGTCGATAAGGGACAAGTTTTTTTCCATTATTAGTGATCCACATTGTGAGAGTGAGAATCGGTTGTAGAAAAGAAGCTGAATGGTCGTAAAGAGGGAGAGAGACTCACACAAGTACGGTAAGCAGAGAAAGGTGAGCAAAACTGGTTTGTCTGTTGGTTGTTTTTATAATTTCTACAAGTTGCTTCATTTTTATTCTAAATCTATTTTATTTTTGGATTTGGCCATATAAACGTAAGCATTACATGGACGTTAGAAATGGTAGTGTAAGAAAACGCAAGCATGACATGGACGTTACGAATACTAGTGTGAAAAAAAGCTGCTTAACGTAATGAAAATAAGTAAACAATAAACTATCGTGGAGTCACCTTCCACGAGCTTAGTGTTTCAAGGCCAAGTTCTAGGGCTCCAAATTCCACCGCGTTGTTGGTTGAGTTTTTCATGCTCCCAGTGTAGAGTAGGATGATGTTGCCACCACTAACCTGTTCTCACGACTCGAGTCTTGGTCTGTGGGTTGCACTTTCTCTGTATTGCAGTTGTGTCTCTGCACTGTTTCTCTTATTTGAGATACTATTGCCTCCTTTATCCTTTTTGTCAGTATGCTTTCATTCCTGAAGATGCGTTGGTTTGTTCTTTCCAGATTTCTGAGATGATCATCCTTGCGTTAGAGTCCAACAAAGGTTCACCATTTCATTTTCATTGTAACCCTCATTCCAATTGTTGATGGTTGCGTTGTTGTTCCCCCGAATCCTATTGGATTGGCAGAAGATGCCTGCCGCCAAATCCCAAATCTCAGGAGGACATGATCAGTTGTTTCCTCCTTGACTTGACAAAGATGGTAGTGAGAGAGACCTATGAATCCCATTTTATTGAGGTTCTCCCAATTTAGAATTTGGTTATTTAGAAATAACCATTTGAAAATTTTTATTTTCAGCCATTGAGGGCTTTTCCAAATCTTTTCCCACTGTTGCTCCAATTTTTTTTGGTCTTGGCCCATGATATAATACCGTGCTTCCTTTAAGTTGAATTCACCCCTTGTTTTTCCCGCCCCACCCCAATTCGTCCTCTTCTTCCGGCACTCCAATTTTTTTTTTTGCTAATTCCTCCTCCACCTCTTTTGTTATTGTTTAGATATGGGCTCTATTTTGTGGATTAAGTTTTTCTCAGATTCTCCATATGGTGTTGCCATCCCTTTGCTTCCAGTAAAGATGGATTTTTGTTTTTCCTTCACTATTCATTTCCTGTTGTAGCTCCTCCCTGGATTTTCCATTCTAGGTTCATGTTGTCAAGCGTCCTCCCAGAACCTTGTTGTTCTACTATTTCTGACTTCCCAGAAGCTGTGTTTCTAGATCTAGTTCTTATTTCTCCTTGCAAGATTCCAGATGCTTGATCCCTCCCTTGTGCCTATGAACTGAATTCACTCCTCGTTGTTGGTGTTCGGGGAATACTTGGCCTTCCAGAGGTTTTTCCACGACATCAACTTGTATTTTACCCATCTCCAAGAGAGCTTTTCCCCATAGGCTTCGTTTGTTACCTGTGGGTCTTGTAACCCCAGGCCACCTTTTCTTTTTGGTTTGCATACCTTATCCCATGCCACCGGGGCCCACTTCTTTTTATTCTATGCCCCTCTCCATAGGAAGTCTTGTTGGATGCCTCTTATCTTTTGTAGGATTCCTTTGGGGGCTCGGAACACTGACATGATATATGTCGGAATTGCTTGTAGAACCATTTTGGTGAGGATAAGCCTTCCGGCCAGGTTTATGGCTCTTTAGTCCAATTTTTTACCCTTTCCTCCAGTTTGATAATAACTCCTTCCCACGTAGCATTTTTGCAAGCTCTGTCCGTCAGGGGGATTCCCAAGTATTTCGTTGGGAGAATTTTACGTTCAAAACCCCATAATGTTGGCCAAGTTTCGTTGGATAGATGGATTAGTGTTGAAGAAATATATCATAGATTTGGAGTGGTTGATTTTCTCTCCCGAGGCTTCCCTAAAGTCTTCTAAGATTCATTTAAAAGTCTTTGCTTTTTTTATAGTTGGTGTGCCATGGAGTAATGTATCATCAACAAATTGTTGATGTGTGAAGGTTGGACAATTTTCAAAAGGTTTGATGCATTTTATTTCACCAGCTACAGTTGCACTTTTTATGCTTCTACTTATCCCTTCCATCATTTAGATGAACAGGAAAGGGGATAGTGGGTCCCCTTGTCTTATGCCTCTGGATGGACATAAAGGTTTGGCTAGGGCTCCATTGATTAGTAGTGAATAGCTTGTCATTGAGACTAAAGTGAATATCCAGTTGATCCAGTGTGGATCAAACCCAAAAGCTTCCAAGGTCTTACCCATGTAGTGCCAGCTTATTTTGTCGTAAGCCTTTGCCAAATCAAGTTGGATTATCATCCCCCCTCTCCTTTGGATTTTCAGCGTGTGAATAATCTCATGGGAGTGGATGATATTTTCCAAGATTTGTCTTCCTTCCACAAAACCCGTCAGATCAGTGTCGGGAGGAGTGGATTCAATCTAATGGCTATGACTTCGAAGATTATCTTGTATACTACATTACATAAATCTATAGGCATGTAACGATCTGGGGTCCTAGCTTCATTTTCTTTCGGGATTAGAGTGATCATTGTGGCATTTAATGATTTAAGGATGGAAGACGATCTGTTGGAGTCCTCCACCACCCTGTAAATGTCATGATTAACCACTTCCCAATAGGTTTTCTTAACCACATCCCAACAGGTTTTGAAGAATTCCATCGTGAAGCCATTCGGGCCTCGGGCATCTCCTGGACCACTTGGTCCATTTCTTCCTTTGCGATTGGTTTGCTAAGGTGACATTCTGATCCTCTATGACCAACTTGGGGATGTGTTGAATTATTCTTTGTATGGCCTCAGATCTATCTTGGTTAGGTTCCTAGGATATCCCCTCGAAGTGATTGACGAGTGTGTTCTCAATTTCCTGCTGGGATTTTCTTTCGATCCCATCCTGATCCCTAATCTTTGAGATTGTGTTATGGGATATTCTTGCAATAGTTGTTCTATGGAAAAATTTGGTGTTCAACTACCCTTCCTTTAGCCACCTTATTCTGGACTTTTGGCACCACAGTTTCTTCCTGCACACATCCTTATTCCCATTCCTCAGTCATTTGGATCTCTTTTTTTTTTCGATCCTCTATGTATCCCTCTTCGATGCACAATTCTTGTAGCTTCCTCATTCTATCCTTGATTCTTTTTTTCCCCTCGTTTATGTTTCCAAAAACTTCCTTGTTCCACTCCTTGAGTTTTTGTTTGATGTACTTGAGCTTTTTGTAAAGTTTGAACATCCCTGTCCGTTGGTTCGGTAGTTCCTCCCGCCACCATTGGTTGATGTTCTTCTTGAAGGTGGGGTGATCAATCCAAAATTTATCAAATCTAAAATGTTTGTTCGTCGATGTGGTTTGAAAATTAGCTTCAAGTTGAGCTGGTGATGGTCTGATCCCCCCCAAGGGAGGATGCTACAATCCATAGTTCGTCCCTGCAAAATGATGGATTCTGACACTCAGAATTTGTCTAGCCTTTTAGCTACTTGGTGGTGATCTAGTTGTTTTTTGTTCCAGGTCAATTGTCCATTGCTTGTCCAGATGTCCAAAATCTCCATTGTGTCCATGAATGCTGAGAACTCTTTCGCATCTCTGTCCATTATCCTCGTGCCCCCTTTTTTCTCAGTGAGAGTGGTGATGATGTTGATATCCCCTGCCAAGATCTAATGGAGGTAGCGGGTATGATCCTTTAAATTCTCTAGGTCTAGAAGCATTCTCCATGTTTCCTCCATCACTTAGGTGCCATACACAATAGTGCATATAATTTATGTCGTGTTCCCTGTAATTTGCATGTTAACAAAAAATGTGTTTCTCGTGGCCTCTCCTGCTTGTAGGTTTATCGATTGTGAGTTCCACAATGTGAGGATCCCTCTTGCCATCTCTTGGCTTTTTTAACTGATTGTTTCCATTCTTTCTAGATTTCATTTTCTTTCCTGAATGAAACATAGGTCAGGTTGTTCCTTACTCAGTCTATTTTTAAGGATTCGTTGTTTTTTTGGGCTATTTAGGCCTCTTATATTCCACGTTATAATCTTCATTTAAACATGTGGGGGGAGTTGGGGAAGAGATTTTTAATCTTACCTTAGTTTACTAGCAGGGATCTTAGTTCTTATAGGGCTATGTTATTTGATTTTATGTCTTTCTTCATCGTTCCTTCTTAGGTGAGTGTTGTGGTTGTGCATCTCCTATTTTGATTACCATGTGTCCTATCTTCCCTTGCATGCGCTTGATCCCTCTGGATTTCTCTTCCTCCCTTAGGAGGAAAATATATTGAATGCGATTGAGTTTCTTTGTTGGTACATTGTCGACTCCCTACCTCTTTCATTGCTCCTTCATTGCTCTAAAATGTTCGGTAGATCTATTCCTTTCCTTTCCACTGTCTGTGATATCTAGGTCTTCTCTTCCTATCTCACTTGGTGTCATCTTTGAATCTCCATATGCTTCTTGCATTGGGGTGTCAGTATCTTCATCTCCTCCTTCCATAGGACTTGCTACCTCCCTGTTCTCCCTTGTTGATTGGCATTTTTGTGTTCTCCTAAGTTTCTTTTTCACTTGTTTCCTTAGCTTTGTTCTTTTCCTTTCGTCCTTCTTCCGCTTGGTTGTGCCTGCCTCTTCCTTTTGTTCTAATCTTGGATTCTAGGTTGCTTCTTGTTGGGGCCTTGCCTTGTCTTTTGTTTCCTCTACTTTTGTGATTTGGCGTCACAAAACCGTCCTCATCCTGTTGTGGCTTGGTGTTTTCCGCTTCTTGTTTTTTTATTGAGAGAGCATTTCTTGAGTAGGTGTCCATTTTCATGACATCTTCTGCATCGAAATGAGATTTGTTCGTAGTCTATGCTTTGTATCCATTCCTCATACCTAAAATCTAGGCTTATGTCTTCCTGGAGCACCCCCGAAACATCCATCTCTATGTAGATCCTTGCATAGGATGTATATCTACCTTTTAGAGTAGCTTTTGATGTCTTGACATATTTTTCGATCTTAGTCCCTATGGCTTCGAAAGTGTACATCCAGTAGTCTAGCTGTAAGGAGTAAATTCTTAGCCAGCTAACATTTTTAAAGGTTTCTTTCTCTGGAGAAGTTTTCCTTCCATGGCCGCATGTAGAGCCCCCGCTGAGGCATGGAAATATGCCCCCCCCCCTGAAATATTTTATCCCTGTCCTCCATGTTCATAAATATTGTTGTGAAGAATTCTTTTGAGCCCAGGTGGAGTTCTACTTCTCCACTTGGCTTCCAGTGGTATTTTATCCAATTGCACAACGTTTTTTCTTTGGGCCACATGCCCATGAACTTGCATGTCAATACATGTGTCTTCATCTGATCCCGGAAGAGTTACATTTGGGGGTCTTCCACTATAACCTTGGGTATGAGTGATGTTTTAGGTTTACACGGGTTGTACAGCGACTCTTAAACCCTTAAACCCTAGTTCGAATTTTCCTCGAGAGCGTTTCTTTGCACACCATGCCAGCCCAGTTTCAAAATAGTCTAATAATATAACCAAGATACTACTTAAAGACACTAGGATTTAAGATAAATAATTTACTCTGATTAGAAGAGTGAAAGCAAGTCAAAACACTGTCTATCTTTCTCCCAATAACATAATTTAAAAGAATGAGTATGTCATTTTATTTTATATACCAAAATTGGGTACTCTAAAAAATTGAAAACAAAATTGAAAATTCACATGTAAGAAAGAAAAATCGAACTCTTAGATAGTTGATTCCATCTCTACAGACGCACTTAAAACCTTAAAAAGTTGAATATCAGTGCTCGTGAATGACCTGCGAAAAGCCAACTGTATTCCAGTCTCATATATCTCAAGTCCTGGTGATAGAAGGCTACTGGTCGATCCGAAACGTGGACAAGATGATTGGAAACGCAGTGAATCCACAAATTTATGATAATGCCTGTGATCAAATCAAAGAGACAACCGAGGTACCTGAACACAAGGTAAGGCAATCTTTCGATTTGTTTGTGGACTTGGTGGCCATTCCATATCTTGATTGTTAGGTTTTCTCGAACATCATTATAATCAACTGACTTTAATCGATCAGGGACAATTTTATTCGATAAGAAAACCGGAATCGGTTTTTTTGCTTGTAACAAATAGAGAACCCAGGTACCTGAACACCAACTAAAGCCATCTGCAGTTTTCTTTGTGGATTTGGTCGTCATTACATATCTTGATTGTTCGGTTTTCGTAAAGATCATTATAAGTAACCGACTTTAGTCGATAAGGGACATTTTTTTTCGATTATTAACAATCCACATTGTGAGAGTGAGAATCAGTTGTAGAAAATAAGATGACTGCTCGTAAAGAGGGAGAGAGACTCACACAAGTACAATAAGTAGAGAAAGGTGATCAAAACTGGTTTGTTTGTTGGTTGTTTTTATAATTTCTGGAACTTGCTTCATTTTTATTCTAAATCTATTTTATTTTTGGATTTGGCCATATAAACGTAAGCATTACATGGACGTTACAAATACTAGTGTAAAAAAACGCAAGCATGACATGGACGTTACGAATACTAGTGTGAAAAAACGCTTCTTAACGTAATGAAAATAAATAGACAATAAAACTGGAGCAAGCGCAGTGTAGAAGTCCGCCTCGTTAATGAACGAGCGGTCGTTACGGACCTTAGGGTTAGGGTTTGCTGCGTTTCCATAGATGCACGCGCGCGCAAGAATCGGATTGACCCTTCTTCTCAACTACTTAGGGTTTGCTGCGTTTCCATCCATGCACGCGCGCAAGGATCGGATTGAACTTTCTTCTCAACCACTGAAGTTTAGAGTCCCTGATAGTTTCCCGCGCTCTCAATCATTGCCTTTGAACGGTTGTCAAGTCTATTCCAATGAATAATAGAAAGCCACGTGTTTTTATCAATTTTACCCCTTTCGCATAGCAATCCTTCTTTCTGAACAAAAAAAGGAGGGGCACTACCATAGTCTGATGTGAATCTTCGGTCTCCCTCAAAGTAGTGGGGTCTGATCAATCTATCTTATGTGAAAAAAAAATTAGGGTCCACTCTACATCATTATTTCAAAGATTTTGGAGATATGAAGAGGCCTCCATGATAAGGCTGTAGGTAGTTAAGGTAACTTCAAGTGGTGGGTGCAGGTTTTTAATAAGGTAGGAATGGTCACTAAAGAAAAAAAAGTAATGTTTGAATTTTTTTCTCTATATGTATATTCGATTCCTAGTCATAGAGGAATGAAGACAATTTTGAAAAAAAATGGATGAGCATTTCTTTATAATCATGATATAAATATGTTATGTTATATGAACACATATATGAGCTCATGAAGAATATTTGTTTTACAATCATGATATAGATATGTTATATTATATGAACATATATATAAGATGATGAAGAATATTCAGATACAAAAAAACATTGCTAAAAAAGTGTGATATAAGTGTTTTTTTCAAAAAAACATTGCTAAAAAAGTGTGATATAAGTGTTTTTTTCCTTGGGAATATGATATAGTGTTTTTAGATCAAGTTTATTATGCAAATAATTTAATTTAAATAATTTAATTTAAGTGGAAATCCCAATATGTATAAAGTTGGAAGATATTTTAAACATATATGTGAAATAATGTGATGAAACTAATTTGAGTTTATCATTAACATTTTTATAATATAATATATTAAAAAATATATTTATAATTTCATTTATTTATTTTTATGGGAGAATTTATAGATTGAAATTACGATATGTATAAAGTTTATGAATCAAGGTTTTTGGGATTATATTAAAAATGATTACAAAGATTAGAATTAAGGAATCACAATTAGGTATTGTAGTCATGGGTTTAGTCTTTCTATTCAAAAAAAAGTTATATTCATTGCTCGAGAAACATTTATTTGTTGTTGGGAAGGTATACTATCTAACAAATTGTCTTAGGAAAAAAACAAAGAGATAATACATACTAGAAATGAAAAATAGTTTTAGAAGATTAAGGAAGACTTTAGTGGGTAGCAATGTTCGAGTCCACTCATGTGTTGCTCCATCTTGTTCAATTTACTTAGCAATAAATGCACCTAAATGGTCAAATGAATCTCTTGATACAAGCAATACATGGATATCATAAAATACATATGAGTTTCAAACCAGTTGTTTGAGGTTGAATCAATAGAAGTTTGCATTTTGCTTGGCATGGGAGACACAAAAATAGTTGGAGGGAGATGAAGATCTTCCAACATTACGTCCAATGAAAGATTATAGTGCCACTATGGAATAATCCATTTTGATCTACTTCCCATGATGGATAGTCATGAAGGCTTGTGTCTCTACATCTCATTCTTGCAGACTAATAGTATGCTTACCTGTTTCAATGGCACATTGGTTTCATACACTGTTATTTTCCCTTTCCTATCTCTATATTTCCTCCATCCATTGACTTCGTTGTTTAGTTGAGGAAGCCAAAATTCCCTTGGTCTCACAAAATTCCTTTCATGGTACTTCGAGCATTTCTAGAGCTCCTTCAAATAAGAGATGATATAACATCAATTGTTGGCACCCAAGGTTTTCGGTCGATTTCACGAATGCGTAGAGACAAATTTGTGTGCACTCATTCCGAGTTTTGTGTGCGCCTAAGCTAATGCATGGAGAATAACAAGAAGTGCACGACATATCAAGTTTTGATATCTTGCACCAAGATTGAAGTCTAACAAGTGCACATGGGTCCAATTTTTTGACAGTTGTGATGGAAATCAAGAAGATGCACGTCAGAATCAAGAAAAGAATCATCAGGAAAGCTTCTCCAATGATTATTTCTAATAGCACAGGGGAACATGGAGCTGAAAAAAGGTGAGTCGTCAAGGAAGTTAAGATTTCCATTATTCTATAAGGCTACGTGCACTACAGGAAGGTGCCAAAAATGTGCGAGGTAGTTTTTCAGTTGAGGAAGGTGCCAAAAGTGTGCGAGGTAGTTTTTCAGTTGAGCGTCTGGAGTAGAGATCCCAAGAAGAGAAATCTATAAAAGGGAGCATCGATATCAAATATAGATTTACATGGGGAGATGAGATCCATTGATTTTTTGGTGTCGAGATCACTCTCATTATTTTGTAATGTTGTAACCCTGCAAGAAACAAAGAGCCTAAGAGTGAATGAGAAGTCATGGAAAGTTGATTATCTGTACACTGATATGCATGAGCTATTTTTTGTTGAATTTCCTTGTTTGTTGTATGAATGGTTGAAATGGAAAATTTCTACCAATTTGGTTTTGTGGCCTTTAGAACCTATCGTTTGGGATCAAGCCACACTTGATAGATTGAAGATGTTGGACAAGAAGTGGATTGGGGCCATTGAATTCTAGTTTTATCTAGCAAAGGAGAGCAATATTATTGATTTTGTTGTTAAGTACACTCATTCTTTCACTGAGGCTAAAAGAAAGTTTGTGGAAGATTTAATGAAATGGATGCTAGAAGACATTCCACTTTGGATAAAGATGTTGTTGATGGAGAAAGGGATGATGTGCATGGATCCCGATAGAATGGTTGAGTAAACTCCCCTAACAGCAGGAAGGTTGCAAAGACATTGAAAAATGAGAAAGGAAATGGATCCATTGAGGAGGATCCATAAATTGTTGAGATAAGGTGAGGAATGGAATAGACCCAAAGGAGAAGATGAGAAAAATATCAAAGAGATACGTAATAAGATTTGATTTAAGACGAAAAACATAGAAGAGAAGTGGAAAATAGTTAGCCAGGGGTATGTGACGAAGGCTCAGGCCTCAGATGAAGAGAAAAGAAACCACACTAGGTGGTATTGTGGAAGAGTATGATGTGCTAGAGAGGAGCACATATGAGGTTAGGCCTATGAAGAGGTGTGGAATTAAGGATAGGGTGTGTAGTGGGGACACTAATAAGAGTATTAGTAATGGTGATAGTAGTAAGGTCCTAGGTAACAAATTCCACACCCCTTGGTTGTTACTAGGTGCTACAACCTTACAGGAAGATGAAGTGTAGAGTAGTGTTGCACTAATAGGAGAAGAAGATGGAGCATAAAATAGTGGCTTGTCGATAGAAGAGGAATTTGGAGGCTCCCCTAGTGGTGGGGAGATGAATTAGTGATAGTACATGGTCTTGTACATATGCAAGTAGGCAACTCTTTGTGTCCCCTCACAAAAATTTTATGAAGGAGATCCACTTACCCACCCTTTGAACAACCCCCCTTGCGAGTTTGTAATCAAGAAGAAAGGAAAAAAAATAGTGAAGCGATTGATGTAGGAGGAGTAGAAGAATAAAAAAGAGAAGAGACGAGTGAAGAAGAAGGAAAATACAATAGTATTTAACCTAGAAGAGTATGAGTAGCAAGAACTTTGACAGTCAGCGGTCCAATGAGAGGATTTGGTCGGAGAGTGATGATGGCGAATCAAGATAGCACCTTCAGGCTACTCATGTTCCACAGAATGTGTAAGGATGATGTGGAACAACATTGGTTCATGTTCAAATAAACATGGTCAATGAAGACGATCACAGATGAAGAAACAAAGATTGTGCAACTAGAGACCACATTCAGGAAGAGAGACTGGATGTGGTACATGAAGTAAAAGGACACTCCATGAACCAGAGAGATGAGGTACCTTATTGATATTAAGAAGGATATTCTTATGGAATTATATAAACGTAAGTCATAGTCTCAATATATGACACAGATAAAGGAGATCAAAAAAAAATAAGGCAAGACCATGTGGGATTATGACCAATTATTTAAGATTTTATTGGATATCTCAACGTTCCAAATCCAAGAAATGCAACATAGAGAGTGGTTTATTGGGGGTTATCTTCCCCTTATCTGAGTCCTGGTCACTTAGTATAAGTTGATGACTCAAGAAGAGATGGTAGAAATTTCAATTCAACTTGAAAATATACTAGGAGGGGTGGAGACATAGATAGGATTGGCAGAAGTGTAGTCATAATTGGCCAACCTAACAATGTAGTTGCAGGATATGAAGAAGATGAAGATAGTGCGTGAGAACATTTGGTGTACAACATGCCACGTTGGGGGGAATCATAGGGACGAGTTCCCTGCACTTCCAAATTATATGGCGACAGACACCCCATGGTAATTTCCATATACATAGACATAATGGTGTCAGATATGTTTACATTGGGGCCATGTACAACCTCGCTTCGCAAATTTTGTAGAAGTATGAAATGATGAATCATACTATGTTTTTTTATTTCTATAAATCTATGGGGCATGATGCCAAAAACTACGAGTCACTCGAGTTGATGCGATTAATTCTCCATGATACATTACAGGTACATGGAGAGAAAAAATATTGGTGATCACGACGATGTTGAAATATGGAGATACCAAGGAAGTCTGAGAAATGGTTATGGGTACGTTTGTGGCTGAGGATATTTTGGAGGGAGAGGAAGACCCCCCACTTATTTCAATTGTGGATAATTGTTTCATGTATCAATGTTTCATATCAAACCATGTGTGTTTTGTGTATACTACTATAGTCTCTAGCATGTCATTGAAGACTGTCATGACTCATGTAAAAAGTGGGAAGAAAAGAAGGAAAATTTCAACATGGTGCATGCAGAGCCACACACGAATAAGGAGAGTAATGAGGAGGGATATATATGGGTATTAACATAAGGAGGAGTGAAGATAGGATCTGTATTTGAGCATGGTGAGGGATCATGTTAGAAGTTGGAGCGGGAAGATCAGAAAGTTACACAAAACCCTTCAAAGTTTGATGTTTCCCATCAAAAGAAGTTCATGCATGGCATGCATAGGGATATTGAAGATAACTGAGCATGGGATGATTTTCAACAAAAAAAACAAATATCACTCAAGGAGGCTTGAATCTATCAAGAAGTGTAATGGGTGACACAAAGGTCACTAGAAGAGGCCAAGATCTGGGAAGAAGTGTATAGGGTGACATAAAGGTTGCTAGAAGAGGTTAATGCCTGAGAATAGTTGTAGCATGCGACACAGAGTTCCTTGGAGGAATATCATTTGCATGAAGAAATAAAGTGCACTATGCAACAATCACTGGAATAATCTCATATAAAGAATGATCTGTGACGCGATGAGATGAAAGCGCATGAAGAACAATGCTTGGAGGAAATGCATTCCATGCAAAAGTTGTTTCCAACTGGAGTCACAAGGAAGAACCTAAATACCAGCTAAGTAATTTCTTAGATTGTTGTTTGTAATTGTTGAATGATCTAAAGGATGCAACTAATTTGACTTATATGTTATCTACTTGCATGAGGCAACAAGGAGTGGAGTAAACCATATCAACTCCTCTTCTAGAAAGAGATGTATGTTAGGTAAAAAATAATGGTGCATTGGCCGATATTCCAAGATGAAAATGAATATTGTTGGATATGACATGGATTTCATCATGTTGGATTTGGGTTCCAACCTGAATATTTATCCGAAGAAATCATTACAGGTGATGGGAAAATCAAAATTGGTATGGTGGCCCATCGAGTTGTCGTTGGAAAATAAATACAAGGTCTACTTAGTAGGCCGATTGGAGCAAGTGTAAGTGAATATAGAAGGATTCAAAATAAATATTGACTTTGAGATCATAGAAATTATGGACAGATCGGATCCATATCTTGCATTACATGGAATTGATTGGGCCTTTGACAATAATGTAGTTTTGAATTTGAACAAAAGGCAGATATCATTTGAAACAGACACCGTGTGCATGGTCGCACCTACTAATCATTATGAACGAGATAGATACAATGATACAATGAATGAGGATGGATGGAGCTCAACTATTGAAAACATTTATAATATGATAGGGTGTAGGGATGATTACATCAACCCCACCATTGATGGCGAGTTGAGTTGGAGAACTATCAAGTCTTACAACATGGATTCTGAGGATGCCATCGAAAGGTTGTTGTATAAGTTGTATGAGGTCTCTGGAAGGAGGTGCGCACATATATCCATAGAGGAACGTGAGGAATAATTTGTATCGTTTGGGTATGATGTCTTAGAAATGGCACACACATTTATTGCCTATATTTAGCATATTCTAAAACATGACAGGGCCTGTGCTTTTGATATGGTTCTTATAGTAATTCATCTGTGATGGTGGGATGCACATTTGGAACCTTATCATGAATGGGAAGCTATCAAATCATCCATATGATAAATACTTACAACAAATAGAGACATTCATCCATATAATTTCCCTTAGAAAATGTGTTGGATAGCTAAGGAGCAGTGCAATACGCATAGTTGGTATATGAATTTCCAAGTCATTCTACCCAATAAACACCCTATATCACTGGTTTCCCGACTCTACACTAGGAAGGTCAGGTGGACCTTGAGACCCCATGAAGAATTGTTCCCTACAAGGATCTTCCCCAACCCCATTGAGGACATAGATGAATCAGGAATCACTAAAGAAGAACTAATCAACCAAGCCTCCTCATGTACCTCCTGGGTGGATGTTGACCAATTGTGCCTACGTGAGGATACATTGTCAACCACTTGGTGTCATTATGTCCATCTACCCACTGGTAAAATATCATCAGGGTGCACAACAACATGTGTGATGTCTCTTGGATAATAAAACTCATACATGTGTGGTGCCATCTAATTCATCATTGATTTATAAGATTTGACAATGATAACATATTTGTGATCATAATGTTTGAGAGGAAAGATAGTTCTAACACATAAACTTCATGCAATTTTAGGAACGTAAACTCATTAAAACCATTGGGAAGAGGATGATTTGATTAATTTCCATGAATAGCAACAGGTCGTGAATTATGTATATAAAAAATAAAATGAATTCATGTATACAAATTTTCCCAACTACATTTAACGCATGCCGAATTCTAGTAGGTCTGAAGCAAACAGTACAACAGCCAAAAAGTGAAATCAACCATCCAAAACTCAACTCAAAAATCATATTGTCATTGACTATAGTTCGGAAAGATACCACTCACCTCCACCACGACCAACCCCTATTGAAGAAGAAGCTACATTTCATGCATCCCTTCCTAGACCTCATTCTGGCTCAAATGCACAACATCCTAAGATAAAATTGAGGTGGGTTCCCCCACTCAAAGCCAACAAGTCACAAAACTGATGAAGAATATTTTCACATAGTTGGTCAAACCACAAGGCTCCCAAAATTACATGATGTGGAAGATTCATATTTGTTATAACCCTAAATTGAACCACACATGCTTACCTGGGATCAGGCCAACTCATATCCCTTTCTTGCCAAAAATATACTGAACGACTCTTTGAAAATCCTCTTGTGTCAAGGCCCATGCGCCCTAACCCATTACTACATGCGTGTGCATGTTGGCTGACTCACAACAACCCGCGTGTACCTAACAAAGCACGAAAAAAAGGAAAGTTGCCAACGAAATAAAAAGATATGGGTCAGTTAACTGAAACTCCCGTCCATGCATGGCCGAGGGTTCGTCCAAAATCCTAGCTCATTCTAGCCTATAAAAGAAGGGGTAGGGGTACCATTTGGAGGAGGAAAAAATATAGCGAAGAAACTCTGCCCATTTATGTAATCCATTGTACCAACCCTTTAGCCTTTCCTCATGCCAAAGGAGATTTAATGCAAAGTAGTTGAAGGACAGAAGAAGAGGAACCCAGGATCAGGTTCAAGGAGCAGTGGTCGGTCTCATCTTTTTTGTAAGTTGATTCAATTTCAGTAATAAAAATAATACTTTCCCCATCCCAATGCATGAATTTTCTATGGTTTGATTAATTTATGCTTGATTTCTAACCCTTGAGTATAGAAGTAACTGGCATGCATAGTTGTTGTTTGTCTTGAGTGCAGGTCATCTGTGGAAGGAGAAGCGCAAGCAAGTAATCGAAGAGCAATGGAGGATCTACATCGAACGTCGGTAATAAGGTTGGTGGTCCTTTTCCATGCATTTACTATGAAAAAGGAGTTTAAATCTTGGGTTGTAGGTAAAAAAGTAGTTTCTATTCGGTCGAAATCTGCATGTAAGTCTGACCCTAGTTTGCTGGTCCGCAGGGTGTTTTTCCCAACAACAATATTCTAGGATGAAATTTAGATATGTGATCACCAATGGAATCACCACGCTTAGCTAATCCAACCATCAATGTTTCTTGAGCCAGTCCATGTAGACTGTTGAATTTTGATCCACTCATAGTGATACCTTTGATCTCATGTAGGACATAACCAAACTTGTGACAAGCCCCTAAATCTGAAATCCATATTTTTATAACTACTATGTTCCACGAGCTGGGTGAATTCCACCAAACTATCAACCAAAAGAAGGCCAAACTATGCCTCCAATATCAACAATAAGTTTCCATTCATGCCACCATGAAATCCCAATTACAATAGGAATCCCATGCAAGTCAGGAAGTTGAAGAGGTCTAGTAAAATTTACAATACTTACACACTACAAACGTGGTTGTGCATACAACAATTCAAGGCCAATATGTGTCCATCCTTTCCGATCACACTAAAATGCTCACTTCTCTTAACAGGGCATATTCCCAGGTTTAGCAGCTTGAATAGGTGCATCTAGAACTTTTGTCCTTGCAAAAAATGAAATCGGTCGCAAAGCATGTTCAGGTTCTATAATCCCATAATATTTAAATTCATGCACATATGCAACATCTAACACTGGAGGAGACAAAACTTTTGAGTAAAATAGCCCATGCTGCAATACCCATACAGGAGAGAAGAAACCATGTCCAATATCTCCCGATGTTGGTAACTGAGAGCTTTAATTTGTGGGATCATTTGTAGAGTCTTGTATAACTCACTATTCTCTATGATAGGGTTCAAGTACCCGAATCTGAGGTTGCACAATAGAAATGTGACTTGGGTTCCTTATCTCTCGACGAGTGCACCATTGTGAGTCTCATAATTGCAACAAGTACAAAAGAGATCATTCCAGCTAGGGATGAGAAGTAGGGTATGTTAGAGATGATCACATCCATGGTTTATAGGGAGTTCATGTTGTATACACATATCTTATATGCCTAGGTTTCTTTGGTCCCTCTCATTGAGAAACTAAAAAAAACAGACCTGACAGCCTCTTAAATCATAGCCATTGAAGTCGAGGAAGTTATCGAGCTTATGTAGGAGCTCCAGGGATAGTTTAATGAGCCTGAGCACCAATTTAATGAGTTCGTTAAAGAAATCAAAATCACTATGTCATATGTTGAGGAAATCATTCCATGAATTTTTTCCCTTGACGACGAGCCAAGTAATAGTGGTGGGGGCCTATTGGCACCCAAAGTTTTGGGTTCATTTCATTAGGGTGCACAAACAAATTTCTACGTGCTTATTTCAAGATTTGCATGAACCTAATATAATGCATGAAGAACGACAATAAATATTTGTTGGACTGAGTTTTGATATTTCACTCCAAGCTTGAGGTCTACAAAGTGTGCGCTAGTCTGGATTTTTTACAGTTGTGTCGGAAATCAAGAAGATGCATGATCCAGATTTTATGAGCAGAATGAAATGAATACAGATTATTAACAGGTTCTTAACACAAAATAACAGAGATACAGTAAAACTAGTTTTCTATTCAATAACGAAATAAGCTGAAACTGTAAAATGCAGCGGAAACAAGCTTGTTGGAATGGTGGCGTCTTTTCTCTGAGAAGAGATGTGACGACTGCGCGCATTCGCAAGAAGAAGGTTACAATGAGGCTCTGAATTCCCTTTTACAATAATAAAGAATGAAAAAAACCCTAGACATCCAAAAACCTAACCCTAGGAGATGAAACGCCAAAAGTTATGTGGGCCCCGTTTGGGTAAGCTAGTACATCAACTTCCCGAGGTCGTAACTTTTGAATACAATCTCCGTTTTAGGCGTGTGATAGCCCATTGGAATGGTATCACCAAGGAGATTCATTTTGGGGGATCAATTATGCCTTCATCTATCATTGAGGAGCTTGATACTGAAAAACCTTCATTTAGGTCCTCAAAATGGCCCCGGAAGTAAAAACTTCTAAAAATAGTAAATTGTCAAATATGTCAGAAAACTGTTTTGAGCCAGTTGGAAAAGGTGGGTGGCCACCAATATCCATCTGGATCAATCCTCCTTCCTTAGGAATAAATGGTATCCATTGCATTGAGGTCCCCCATTAGATGAGGAAATTTCTGCTAAATTTGGCCCCGGGTGAGACACTTGCCTTGGTGCAGGAGCTACCCTGCTTTGACGACTCGATAAAGCTAGATCCTTTGTTGTTGAGTTCCCTTGATCTGTCTGTCCACAATATGATCATTGGATGCATGTTGTATGTAGTCGGGGTTGAGCTATGTTGGTGTCAGTTGTTCTGCTACCTCTGAGGTGTCCAATAATGGTGGGAAATAAGGGCGAAGGAGATCGACATTGAACACTGGGTGCAGGCCAAGGAAAGGAGGAATGTTGAGCTCAAAATAATTATCCCTCATGGCCTTGGTGATAGTGTATGCTCCATAACGGAGTGGGTTAAGCTTCTGATGGGGTCCTCTAAGGCATTCTTTCTACAAGTGCAACCAAACTTTGTCGCCCACCTGAAACTTATGTGGCACCTGATGTTGATCATGGCATTGTTTGTACTTGTCATTAGACTTCTATAGGATATCCTGAACTTGTTGGAGGATGTGTTGGATCCACTCAATGAACTGGGTGGCTTTGTCATCTTCAGTTGGAGCAGGAGATGAGTCCCTCGAGGTGATCACAAGGGGAAGTGCAACATCTATGGGACCCAATGGTTGGAATCCCAACCCCACTTGAAAGGGGTTGTGGCCAGTTGAGCTATGCAAGGCTTGGTTGTAGCTATGCTGGCCATAAGGAAGGCTCTCATCCCATGTGCGAGGGTTCTTTGAATTATACATGCGAAGGATATGCACAATCATTCGATTTACAACCTCGGTTTGGCCATCTGTCTGGGGGTGGAAGGCCATGGATTTGGTGAGCTTGGTGTCCAGCACTGACCAGAGGCTTGACTAGAATGTGATGAGAAATCGACTATATCAATCTGAGACAATGGTTTATGGGATTCCAAAATTTACCCAGACTCRTTCAAAGAAGAGCTTGGCAGTGGCCTCTGCTGTGATGCTCTTCTTGGAGGCAACCAGAATCACCATCTTAGAAAAACAATCAACAACCACAAAAACACAGTCATTTCCCCGCTTGGTGGATGGGAAGCCCGACATGTAGTCCATTGAGATGGATTCCCATGGCCTATCAGGAGTAGGAAGAGGGGTGTATAAGCCCTGTTTCTTAGTGGTCGGTTTGGCAATAGTGCAAGCACTGCAGGACCTGATATATTTGTCGACCTCCTGTTGAAGTTTCAGCCAGTAGAAATGTTTATGTAGCATTGCAACTATCTTTTCGACGCCGAAGTGTCCTGCCACCCGACTGTAGTGGGATTCCCAAATCATCTTCACTCGCTCGCTTGATGGAACACAGATATGGCCCAAACGACACAATAACCCATCCTGAAGATGGAAATTATCGACAACTGCATTTGCACCCAACATTTGGTAGGTGGTGGCAAAGTCAGGGTATGTCTCATAGAGTTGGGGCCATCCAAATGTCTCATGGCCGCAAGAGTCTAGCACTGTGGTGAGTGTCGCAACTAGCAGTCTGCTGAGGCAATCAACGATGTGATTAGTGCTTCTTGTTTTATACTTGATGTTGAGGTGGAATTTCTGCAAGTATGTGGACCACTTTTGATGGCAGTCATTTTGCAGTTTTCCCTGTGTCTGCATGAACTGCAGTGGCTTATGATCAGTGTGGATGACTGTCTCCTTCCAAAGAATGTAATGTCTCCACTGGCGACATGATTTCACAATGGAGTACATTTCTTTGTCGTAAGTAGGGTACTTACGGACAGTATCTGACAGGGTCTCACTATGATAGGCCACGAGGTGGTCGTGTTGAGTGAGAACGATGCCCACGGCATAGTCTGAAGCATCTGTCTCGATCTCAAAGGGATGTTGTAGGTCTAGTAGTGAAAGTATTGGGGTTGATCACAAGCGTTGCTTCAAATCATCGAACGCTTGTTGTTGGGACTGGCCCCATGCAAATTTCACCTTACCACCACCCCTGTTTATTTGGTTGAGGGCCCATGCAATATGGGAGAAACCCAACACGAACCTGCGGTAGAAATTAGTAATTCCCAAGAAGCTCCGAAGCTCAGTGAGTGTTGTTGGGGCTGGCCAATCATGGATGACTTGGATCTTGGCTGGATCTGCATGTATGCCATGTTGATCAATGATGTAGCCCAGGTAATGGACCCTTTCCATGCCGAAGGAGCATTTTTCAGGTTGGCGTATAGCTTATGCTGCCCCAGGGTGTGCAGAACCTGCTGAATATGCTGCAAGTGTTCGTCCCAAGTCTTTCTGTAAATTAGAATGTCATCCAGATACACCACTACAAAAGTATTGGTGAATGGTCGCAGGATATTGTCCATCATCCTCATGAAAGTGGCTGGAGAATTTGTCAAACCAAAGGGCATGACCAACCATTCAAAAATTCCTTCCCTTGAATTGAAGGTGGTCTTCCATACATCTGTTTTTTCTATCAAGATCTGGTGGTAGCCAGACTTCAAATCAATCTTACTGAAGTATTTGGCCCCCATGAGTTGATCAAGGAGGTCATCGATTTGGGGAATCGGGTACCGATTTCTAACAGTGATTTTATTCAGAGATTGGTAATCAATATAGAGTCACCAGGTTCCATCTTTCTTTTGTACCAGCATGATTGGTCTCCTGCAAGGTGATGAGCTAGGGCGTATGTGACCCTTCTGGAGAAGTTCTTGGATCTATCTCTTGATCTCCTCATTCTCTAACAAAGAGCGACGATATACTGGCCCATTGGGAAGCGATGCGTCGGGGGTCATATCGATGGGGTGCTTGACCTGGTAGTGAAGAGGTACCCCTGTAGGTGAGGAGAAGATATCTAAGTATTCTTCCACGACCTTATCTACTTGCTTCTCCTGTGTGGAGAGGTCGACTGCAGAGACCCTAGATGTGGCTGCAATCTTTCACTTATTCTGAGAGCGAATCACGAAGAAGACAAACTTACCCATTTGAGATGACCTTCCTGCATTTCTTAGCAGAGATCAAGGAAATAGCACTAGGTGGGACTGCCTCGGGTATCCTGTACAATTTCCTGTTCAAAGTAACAATAACACTACAAGGCCTAGACTCATATACAACATGATGTTTCCATAAATAAGGTTGGCCCAAAAGAACATCACAAACTTCAAGAGGAGAAACATCACACAATATCTCGTCTTTGAAGGGCTTGATGCCATACGATAGTTGACACTATTGGTCAATGCGAAGATCACTTCCTTGGTAGAGCCATCCAATGGTGTAGGGTTGTGGGTGCGGCATTGTTGGCAGGGCTAGCCACTTGACGACCTCTGTTGAGATGAGGTTCTTCTGGATACCACTGTCAACGATGAAGTGAAGCGGGGTTCCTTTTACCCACATCTGTGAATGGAAGAGGCTCTCTGCTTCTTCTGGCTCATCTGGTTCACCAGGCTGGATCTTGGTGGTAGAAATGGTGGCACTGGGTTCTGTGTCAATGATCTATCTTCCCCTTTATGGTTCTGTCTTGGAGTCAAAATCTGCATCTGATTCATAGGCTTTCACTTCGGCCACCAGTGACTGCTTTGAGCGACATTCAACAGTGTTATGCCAAGGGCTCTTATGGAATTTGCACCACTTCCCAATATCTTTCTTTATCTTTCCAGTGTCTTTCATTGTTTGCGGCTTGTACTGGTTGTCTTGATACTATCCATCTTTGCTCTGTCCTTTTTTCGGTGGGTTGGGGAATCCCTTTCCTAGATTTTTTTATGAGGGGTTCCTAGGCCCAAATTGCCATGTCTTTTGTTTGAGCTTTTGTTCGATTTTGACGACATATCGGTAGGCCGCACCCAAGGATGAGATGTCTAGAAATTCCATTTCGGTCTGTATGTATCTATGCAAAGAACCATGATACTTGAGCACCATATGTCACTCTGAATCTTTGATACCCAACTTGGTGCGCAAGGTATGGAGGATATTTGTGAAATCTGGCACTGCTTGGTCTCTTTCTTGCCGCAGTGTGGTCCATTTGGTATATAGGTCATCATAACTTATGAAAGGGTAGTATTTTTCCTTAATAGCATCCCTAAAGGATTCCCAGGTGGTCGTGACTGAAAATAATGAGGTTTCCTCTATTTCCTTTTTCTCACAGAAAGTTTCCCACCAATCTTTGACATGGGGAACGGCTTTGAGGAGCACAAAAGTAATCTTTTCTCTATTCAAAAATTTATGAACAGAAAAATACCCTTCTAGTAGATTCAACCACTTGTCTACAACATCTGCGTCTATCTGACCTTCAAATATAGGAATATCAAAGTTTATTTGTACCTTGAATGGGGCGGTGCCTCCGTTCGAAGAAGAGGCATCGCCTGTTAGTAGTCGCCGAAGGATTTACGCGAAACTATCCATCATCTCGTTCCTCTGTTGCATGAGGGCTTCCTCAATCAACAGTTTGAAAGGATCTCCTGTCACTTCATCTTTCTTTTCTCCTACCATGGTAGGTCGCTTGGGTGTGCGAGATCTTCTGTCCTTAAGAGAACCAAGCTCGAGACCCAACTCTTTGTACTCCATCCTCGTTGGGGACATGCATTAAGACGACAAGCAACAGACCGCTCTGATACCACTGATCTGAATTTTATGAGAATAATGAAATGAATACAGATTATTAACAGGTGTTTATCACAAAATAACAGAGATACAATAAAACTGGTTTTCTATTCTATAATGAAATAAGCTGAAACTGTTAAATGTAGCGGAAACAAGCTTGTTGGAATGGTGGCGACTTATCTCTGAGAAGAGATGTGATGGCAGTGCGCATTCGAAAGAAGAAGGTTATAATGAGGCTCTGAAGGCCTTTTTACAATAAGAAAGAATGCCAAAAACCCTATACATCCAAAACCCTAACCCTAGGAGATGAAACGCCAAAAGTCATGTGGGCCGCATTTGGGTAAGCTAGTACATCAACTTCCTGGGGTTGTAACTTTTGCATACGATCTCCATTTTAGGCGTGTGATAGCCCGTTGGAAAGGTATTTCTGAGGAGATTCATTTTGGGGTCTCAATATTCCTTTGGCTATCATTGAGGATTTCGATACTGAAAAACCTTCATTTAGGCCCTCAAAATGGCCCTAGAAGTAAAAACTGCTAAAAATAGTAAATTGCCAAAAATGTCAGAAAACTATTTTGAGCCAGTTAGAAAAGGTGGGTGGCCACCAATATCCATCTAGATTAATGCATGAAGGAATCAAGAAAGGAATCATCGAGAAATATTCTCCAATAATTAATTCCAATAGCACAATGGAACATGGAGTGAACAAAAGGTGAGATGGTGAGGCAAATAAGTTTTCCCTTATTCCAGAAGGCTACATGGATTCTAGGTAGGTGCCAAAATTATGCGAGGCATTTTTTGAGTAGAGCGAGTGGAGAAGAGAAGAAAGAGGTAGAGCTACTAAGCAGAGAAAGATATAAAAGGAATGAGTAAAATCATATATAGATTTAGATGGAGAGGTGAGATCCACTAAGTTGTTGGTATTGATATCACTCTGAGCCTTTTGTAATTTTTTAATACTTCTAAATATAAGTGTGAGTCTATAATATGTCTAAAGTCTTAAAAAGATGTGCATTGTGTAATATTTTGTATTTATGGGGAATTACATAAGAATAGATGTGATACTCTATTGTTGTTGAATATTGTTTGTTTATTGTATGTTTGTTTTGAATGGAATGAAAGGAATAATAAAGTTGTAGTAGTATGATCTATTATGTACTATTTGGATATATGTGTGTATTGTTTTCTTAGTAATAATAGTAATTCGCTCGATATGGAATGTGTTAATTTCAACCTAGATGGATCCTAGTTTTCTTAGTCCTTCATCCCTAATAGAAGTCCTTATGGTCTCAGTGATACTCTCTGCATCTTGGGTGACACCTTCCTCAATCTTGGTTGAGGATTGATATGCCTATGCTCTAGGGTTTTTGTTGGTCAACTTTAGACAAACCCTGGATCTAAACTCCCCAACTTTAAGAGGGAAATGTTCAAGCATGGAAAAAAATTCCAACATCAACTATGACAATGGAAATGCAGAAAGATGGGTTCTCTCATCACAAAGGAAAACTCCAATCAATAATAACTAGACTTGGATGGAGGCCCATAACTTATCGAATATTTTTGAATACATGTTTGGCCTCTCCATTGGCCATATTTATCCCAATATACTTCCTAAACATTCCCCGCATGAGAAAAAATACTTCCCCCATGCTTGTATTAACATCGTCATGGGAGTATTCAATATCCTTGGGGTGAGGAAAGGAGGTTTAATGGATACCCTTTCCATTGATTGGATGTTGAGATGTGTGCGATGCAGGAATGATGCCAACTTCATGACATTCATGGTAGGGGAGACATGGAGATAATTATCCTACCCCTGACTCCCACCCCTTTTACACTAACAACATATTCACCGAGTGAAACCCTATCATTTTCTTTTGAATCTTTTTTTAGGTTTAGTGAGTGAAATTCCATTACTATATAAATAATTTTTTAATAAATTCTAGTAAGAGGAAGGCTAGAAGATCACGTATTATACTGTAAATATCTAATAATAACCATGGAGTATCCAATTATTATGACTTTACTAACTCCATTGTTTTTTAAAATGGTGAGTCATTTCATCTCTATAAGGGTTTCCATTTCATTATTTGTGATAACACCACAATCCCAAATATATTCAATTCAATTTCTTCCTTTACATCATAAATGACCCCTTACACCGTAATATATTAAATACATATTAAATAATAAAAGTAATATATATATATATATATATATATATATATATATATAATCACTTTTATTGAGAATTATATAGTGTGTTTATGAAGATATTGTTTTTTCTAATTATATTTAAATAACTTATGTTATAATAGTAACAACCACTTCTAATAACTTAAGTTATAATAGTATCAACCACTTCTAGGTTGTATGTAATCATAACACTTTTGTTTTTAAAATATATTTTAATTTTCAAATTAAAATGGTAGTTATAAAATTAAGTATAACACGTACTAAATTAGTTTTAATAATACATTCTTTTAATTTTAATTATGTAGTTTTTTTGAAAATAAGGAAAAAATATTGTAAAGATACTTTATTGTATAATAGCTAGGTTTAAATCATTAAATTTATATTTATTAAAAAAAAGTTGATGCTTTATATAAACCCCTTCAATTCAATTACATTAGAGTATTTAGTTATAAGTATGATGGATCAAACCCACAATCCAGAGTATTTAGTTATAAGTATGATGGATCAAACCCACAATCCATCCTAGCTATCAGATAGGTTATACTGATATTCTAATAAATATTGCAACTCTTCTCCAAAGTATTTGAAACATTCATAGGTGTACCTCGCCTCACCATTCTTGTTTCAAACATCCTTCCACTTAGTGGAGTGGTTTGAATATAGTGGATGATTTAACAAAAAATTCATCACAACTTGTTATTATGGCTATGTCCTTTTTTGAAACTAAGATATTCTATTGATGTGGTCTCTTCAATCCCCGGAAGGAGTTGAGTTGACAATATAAATTATATGAATTTTAGGGTTTCAATCTATTTTTATAAGTGTATTTTTAGTTTTATGGGCATCCTCTTCACTTAAAAAAAAGGCCAATGACCGTTGTTTTTGTCTGAGGCTTTAGGTGCACTACTTCCTTTTTTGATATTTCTATAGAAACCATACGAGAGATCCCAACCCCGAGGTTCAGTAAGTTACCCCTTTGACTTTATGAAATAAAATCTTTATCACATGTATCCTACAAATGATCTATCAATTAATAGGCCCATCACCTAAAATTCTATTTTTCTCATGGTTAAGTTAGTGAATTCAAAAAAATTCCTTCCAGTTTATAAAATTTATTTTATAATGGAATGAATTTAACAAAAAATTCATCACAACTTAGTGGAGTGGTTTGAATATAGTGGATGATTTAACAAAAAATTCATCACAACTTGTTATTATGGCTATGTCCTTTTTTGAAACTAAGATATTCTATTGATGTGGTCTCTTCAATCCCCTGAAGGAGTTGAGTTGACAATATAAATTATGTGAATTTTAGGGTTTCAATCTATTTTTAGTTTTATGGGCATCCTCTTCACTTAAAAAAAAAGGCCAATGACCGTTGTTTTTGTCTGAGGCTTTAGGTACACTACTTCCTTCCTTTTTTGATATTTTTATAGAAACCATACGAGAGATCCCAACCCCAGGTTTTTATGAAATAAAATCTTTATCACATGTATCCTACAAATGATCTATCAATTAATAGGCCCATCACCTAAAATTCTATTTTTCTACCCCTTTGACTTTATGAAATAAAATCTTTATCACATGTATCCTACAAATGATCTATCAATTAATAGGCCCATCACCTAAAATTCTATTTTTCTCATGGTTAAGTTAGTGAATTCAAAAAAATTCATTCCATTATAAAATAAATTTTATAAACCTTTATTCACTTGAAGTTTTCCAAGAAAATCCCTTATAACAATTTCTTTTTTGAGGCTCACTAATTTTGAGATTTAGAAATTATCCTAAACATTATACAATTTATTTAATCACATGAAAAATCCATAAAATAGAATCAAATACTTAGTAAATGAACCCACAGAAAATATTAATTACAAATATGGTATGTAATGAACATAATACACAATAAATCATGATAAAATTCCATTCACATACTTTGACTGAATATTTACATAGAACACATATTCCAAAAATATTATTATTATAAATTACATTATAAATCCATAGATATTAGAAGAAGAAAGAAAAATAATCCAGAACCATTAATTATACCACAATAATGAATCAAGATGTTTAATAGGGACTCTAGTGAATATATATATATATATATATATATATATATATATATATATATATATATATATATATATATAAAGAGTTTACTGGAGTCCCTATTACACAATTTGATTCATTATTGTGGTATAATTAATAGTTTATATATATATATATATATAAACTATTAATTATACCACAATAATGAATCAAATCAATAATGAATCAAATTGTGTAATAGGGACTCCAGTAAACTCTTTATACCACAATAATGAATCAAATTGTGTAATAGGAACTGCAGTAAACTCTTTATATATATATAGATATAGATATCATATATTCCAATTATGGATGTTACATACATTATAAGCACCCCTTTACATAATATGTGTCCTCAAAGATTCAAAGTTAAGGTTAATATATATTCCAATTATGGTTGCATACATTATAGGTACCCTTCGATAATATTTGTCCTCAAAGCTTCAAAGCTAAGGGTTTTAAATATGATCGAAACCAAATAATAACATTTTTTTAATTTGTTTCTCATTAGTCAGTCATCCATTAATCTAGTAAGTAATTATGTTGTTAGTTTTTAATAATTTAATGTCATATATTTTATTTTCTTTGGATTTTATGTATTTTTATAATTTTTTCAAATTTTTTTTTAATTGTTGATTTTTAATAATATCATATTATGTAATAGTTTTTAATACACTGTGTAATTCTTCTATCTACTTCTTTGAAATCCATAATATTATTCTTTCAATTTTTATGGACCTTTTTGGTAATGAGGATTTTCTTTCCACCATTTCCCTTCTTGTAGGCCTTAATTGACGGTTTTCCTTTAATGCATATATCTTTCTAAGAACAATGAAATGAAAATCCTACGCAATTCTTATCTCGTCATTGCAAGGTTTCGGGATCCTAAAGATACTTTTACTTTTAATGATCATATATCACATTTTAAAAATAAGTTGATGACAAAATTCACTATGCAATTGAGATTTCAACAAGATTATAAAATTCCATACTACCTTTGGGCCAATGGTCAAGTAGTTGTTATTAACAAGGTCTTGAAGATGATTACCTACAGAATAGGGAACAAAAATAAATAGAACTAGAACTTAATGTTTTTTATATCTCTTTGGAAATATTCAAAAAGTAGTTGTTATTACCAAGGTCTTGAAGATGATTACCTACAGAATAGGGAACCAAAATAAATAGAAATAGAACTTAATGATTTTTATATCTCTTTGGAAATATTGAAACTTTTTGAAGACTTCCACTAAATTCAACGTATACTAATTGACACACGGTATACAGGTGGTATTGTCAATTGAATGTGAGGTTCCTTCTTTGAAACTAGCCATAGAGATATTTTGTAATACCTCAGTGAAGAGTGAAGAAGGGGTTCCTTGCTTACCTGGAACATCTCCAAGAACATGATTCAGATGTTATCATGATAAATGAGGCCCATAAGAATCATGTCAAATATAATTATGATAAGTGTGTCCATCCTTCGATATTTTTGAAACGATACTTGGTTCTCACCTCTAACTAGGATAGAGATACTTTGGGGATATGTAAATTTGAACAATTATGGTGTGGTCCTTATGTTGTGAGGTTCATCTTATTAAAATGAGCCCATGATTTAGTGGATTATGAAAGAAACCCTCTCAAGGAGACCCATAATGGGATTTACTTAAATAAGTATCATGCGTATATATATATATATATATATATATATATATATATATATATATATATATATATATATATATATATATTGAATTATGTTTAACTTGCATTATGATTGGTTGGTAGATGTTGTTGGATTTCATTATTTATGTAGGATTTGTAGATGGTGCCAATAGATATACATAGAAACTTGATTTTGTATCATGAGAAATTTATTTTCCCATGGGTTACTTGTTGAAATTAGGTAGAAAATGATTTAGGAATACAACCAATATTGATTCCAAGTACAACATGAAAATCAAGTTGTAATTCAAAGCTATTATACGTAGTATACAATACTTGATATTAAATATAGATTCATAAATATATATCTCTCATTTTAATAACATCTACCATATTCATAAACCTGTTATTTTTAATATGTTCCCATAGTTTGGAGGTCTTCACTAAGGGGGAGTGCATGAAGTTGATGGACAAAACATTTGTGATGGGGTGAAAAGGAGTGCAAGCATTCATGAGTGCGTGTGAATTCCTAGAAATGCACATGCAATCTTAATGCTAAAACCTTGGTACTCACCGAACTTCCAAAAATACTTTCCAACTAAAATTATTTATGAATGCACATGCATTCCTAGGAAACACGTGTATTGGAACGCACATGTGCTCCTAAAAACACTAAAATGAAAATAATGTGTTTGTGCTTTAGGAAAGAAAATGCATTCCTAAAGCACACACACATTATTAGTAACAAGAACATGTGTGAATTCATGTTAACAATATATATATATATATATATATATATAT
>ML784679.1:349855-380393 GCA_009831015.1 Picea engelmannii
GAGGAATAAGGGACRGRAAGAGGGGRWTKTGYKCACCATTYDRCGGGRATGGATGYTGYRRACTRTATTTGYTGAGCYRRYTGTATTGGCYGWARACYRTBGYRTTTTKCCGTGAGCARARWKYCTMTGSACKGTKRTGWTTTGTCGTRWGCAGAGAGCCTCGGGACGGTGGTGWTTTGYTGTGMRMWGYGGTATTGBHTSTKASCACYVTTGTATTCTCTGTGGRYTDTTGGACTTDCTGKGAGCAAGGAAYRGAGTKTTYKRGACTRTGGCTTTTGATCAGGGGAGGCACYGRGTTGCTGGAGGTTTTGGGCACGGAGGGCCAGGATATCCGTAGATATCCTGGAGCTAGGTAGTTTTCCTAGTTGGCAGGGAGGACAGTAGTTTTGGGCAGTTATTTTCCTATTTGTGGCAGGGTTGATCTTTGTAGTAGGGAGCAGAAAGGCAGCAGCAAAGAAAAGAGGCAACGGAAATTAGCATCAGATCCAGGTATTTGTTAAGTTATGTATTTATTTCATACTGTAAATCATTTAGTATTTATTGATAAATCCAAGTTACTGAAGTTGTTGTTATAAAAGTCAATATTATGTTATGAAGTTTTGTTTCAATTTACTTTCTTAAAATGTTTAGGAAAATTAATGACCCTTAGTAATATATGGGCATTACAGAGAGAGAGAGAGAAAAGGAGGGAGAAAATAAGACAAAAGGATGGTGGAGAGAGAGAGTGATAGATTGAGAGAGGGAGAGAATGAGAGAAATGGATGGGGGGGAGAGTGAAATATAGAGATATGGAGAGAATGAGAGAAAGGTAGGGGGTGAAAGAGATATGGGGATGGAGATAGAGAGGTAGAGAGAGATATAGTGAGACAGAGAGGGGGGTGGTGGGAACAAATGAGAGGAGAAGGAAGGAATAAATTAGGGAGAGAGTGTGCGGCAATGCTAGGGGTGAGGGAGGGAGAGAGAGAGAGAGAGAGTGAAATAGAGGGAGGGTGAAATAAGTGGGGAGGGAATAGTGGTGGAGAGATAGAGGTAAAGAGGGAGAGAGGTAGAGGAGGGAAGAGAGGGAGAGAAATAGGCATAGGGATATAGAAAGAGAGTGAGAGAGAGAGAGAGAGAGAAATTTTTAAGAGAGAAGGAATTACAGAGGGAGGTATATAGAGAGGGGGAGAGAGAGGGTGAGTGACAATGTGAGAGATACATAGAAGTTGACAGGGAGATAAATAGGGAGAGAAAAAGAGAGAGTGAGGTGGAGTGAAGGGTATATGTAGGAGAGAGAGACAAGGTGAGGGGGAGGGATATGTAGAGAGAGAGAGGGAGAGAGGGAGAGAAAGGGATAAAAAGGGAAGTGGATAGTGAGATTGAGAGAGAGAGAGGGAGGGATATATAGGTAAACAGAGAGTGGGGGAGAGTATGGGATAGAGAAATGGGGAAACAAGGATAGAGGGAGAGAGTGTCAAATGGGGTAGTAGGAAGAAGGGGAGATATTGAGTGAGTAAGAGATAGAGAGAGAGAGATATGTGTGAGAAAGAGAGAAAGAAGTAAGGAGGAAGAGAGGGAGAGGGATGGGGGGAGACAAGGAGTTAAAGAGAGAGAGGGACATCGAGGTAAAGGGAGGGGGGAAAGATAGAAGAAGGAAGAGAGAGGGAAGGGTGGGGGATGGAGAGAGATAGAGAGTGAGAGAGGGGAAGGAATAGATATGGATGGGTAGGGGAGGGAAAGAGCGTGAGAGAGAGAGAGAAAGAGATGGAAGAAAGTAAAAATAAAGGGAGAGAGAGTGTGTCTATGGGAGGAGATGAGGGAGGGATAAGGGGAAAGAGAAAGATAAGTAGAGAGATATTGGGGGAAGAGTTGGGGATTTATAGAGTTAAAGAGGGGAAGAGGGAGATAGGGGAAAACAAGGGATGGAGAGGGGGATAGGGGGACACATAAATCAAGTTAGAAAGTGAGAAAGTGAGTGAGAGGGAGAGGTCATAAAGAGAGGGGAATATAGAGGGAGGGATGGAGAGAGGGGTAGAGTGATAGAGGGGGTGATGGTGAGTGAGTGAGAGAGAGAGAGATAAAGAGAGAGTTTGGGAGGGAGAGAGAAATAGTGAAGGATGGGGATATAGAGTGATGGGGGGAGAGGGGTTGATACAAGAGAGATATAGTTATGGGGAGAGTGGGTATATGTAATAGAGAGAGAGAGTGGGGGGGAGAGAAGGGATAAAGAGAGAGAGAGACAAAGAGAGAGGTGGAGATGATATGAAGAGAGAGGAATGGGTAGAGAGAGAGGGAGAGGGAGGTAGAGAGATATAAGAGATATAAGAGGATGAGAGTAGGGGAGATAGAGAGAGGGGAACAAGGAGAGACGAAGAGAGGGGAAAATATTAGAAAGAGAGGTTTAGAGAGAGTAAGATAAAGGAATGGGGGAAAGAGGGAGTTAGAGAGATATAGGGAGAGAGAGGTAAAGATACATAGGGGTAAAGAGAGGTTAAGGGAGATAGAGAGGAAACAAAAGTGGAAGAGGAAGACAAAGAGAGAGAGAGAGGGGTCCAGAGAAGGATAAAGGGAATGAGGAGGGACGAGGGAGAGAGAGGGGGTAGAGATAGAGAGATATAGAGAGATAGAGAGAGAGATATTTTGGGCGGTAGTGAGGGAGGGATATATACATAGAGAGAGGAACGTGGAGAGAAGGGGAGAGTGAGTGGAGAAAAAAAAGAGATAGAGGGGGGGAATGATGTGTGAGAGGGAGATGGGGAAGAGGGATACACAAATAGAGGGGAAGGGGGGGAGAGATAAAGGGATATGGAGAGTGGGGTGTTGAAAAAGTGAGATAGAGATAGAGAGATTTATTTTCTATTAATAGGAAGATGCACACATTCATATTCCTAATAACATTAAGTTTTTTTAGGAATGTGAATGTTCTTTAGGAATCACATTCTCTATGAATGCGCACATGATTTATGAACATGTGCATGTTTGTAAAGTGTACATTCATTATTTTCATTTCAATTTTTTCTAGGAGGGAGTGACAAATCTAGCAAACATGTTTTCTAAGTTTGTTTCCTTTGTTTTCTTCACCTTCAATCCATGCTTTGTGCACATTCTGTCTTTATTAATGTTGGGGGATTTTAGGCCCAAGGCTCATCCAAATCTTTCCATAAAAACCCAAAATCACTGACATATCAATCCTTGGCAAAGGCTGAGGAAGGTATCACCCAAGATGCAAAGAGGATCATAGATACCATAAGGTGTTGTGATAGGGTCGAAGGATTAAACTTATGAAACATTACTATAATTGGAATCCATGTGACTCAATTCCGATAAACTACATGGGACTAAGATTTGAAACAACACACACACATTCAACTAATTCACAATAGAGACAAAGTAGATCAAAACTACCATATCTTTATTATTTGAAGTATTCCATCACATCAAAGTTATACAGTGCATTAAACAATTGTGGATGACAACCACAGAACTTCATATCATTAATTTATAACACAATGTAAATACAACATAATTCTTGATGCACCTTGCATTAGGACTTATACATGTCAAATACAAAAGAATATATTCAAAGAATCACAACATTAAAATACTCTTATAGTGAGCTCAATATTGGTAGATAAGGTGCCAACTCAAAAATATCATATTAGTCATATAACCAATCAATCAACTAACCAATGAGACAACTAGATAGATATCCAACAATCGATATGGGATTAGAGCTCCTTTTTATATCTTTTATTTTTGGGGAGTGTTGTCTATTTCTACTCTTCGCCACTCACTTGCTTGATATAACTACCTCACACACTTTTTGTGTCTCCCACCACTCCATGTAGACTCTCTACATAAGGGTAAATCTTCACTTCCTATCCATATCACCTTATTGTCTCCCCAAATATTCATATGTTGTTGTTAATAATCATTTAAGGAGATTTCTTGATGACTTCTTTCTTAGTTCTAGCGGGTATCTTCTTGGATTCTTACACAATTGACAAAACTCAGATTGGCACACGCTTGGTAGTATTTATACTTGGCATGGTACTGAAAAAATTTGGTTGAAGTGGGTTTCTATTCATTGAATTTGTATCATTCTCAATATGTTCCTTCATAACATTTGGTTTAAAAGAATGGATCGTAGGGTTTTTCTTCTTCAAACTAGGATTCACTACAACTGTTTTTCTAGGAATCTTTTGACAACACAATTTGGAGGTTACTCATATCCAAATAATTTTGGAAAAAAATTTAGGTTATGGTTCATTAAAACTTCATAGATATAGTTATGGAAGATAATGTTTTTTTCTCATCTTGAAATCCATTTTAAACAAGTCATATTCGGATTTTTGCTACAAATTGTTTTATGGGAAGTTTCAGATAATTAAATTTTTAGGATACTAAGGAAATATAGCAAAGCACATGTGGTAAAAGTTTCAATATTTGTTTCATTATAACTTCAGAGATACATCCTGTGGGATTTAATGTTTGTGACAAGTATTGAAATTAGTTGCAAACGAGCCATCTTTGTATTTCCACTATAAAAAAAAATTTGGTGAACTTTCAGACTCTAAATTTTTTATAATAATGAGGATAAATAGAGAATCTCTTGTGGAAGGATTTTCTGAATTTTGATCATTATAATTTGTGAGATGCATCTTGTGCAAGTTCGAGATTTTTACTAATCCTAAAATTAGTCTTGAACAAGTCATTTTAGTATTTGTGCTATAATTGTTTATAAGTGGAGGTTGAGACTATGAAATTTCCATGAGTATAAGAAGTCATATCATATTACTATAGGTAAAATTTCAAACTCACAAGGGTTCAAATATCACTCACATACACACACACACACACACACACAAACACACACACACACACACACACATATATATATATATATAATCATCCACCTAGATGTACTCCAAATTAAGAGTTTGAACGGTACATAACTTACAATTGACATAACTTTTGATTGTAATATCCATTTTTCAATCATAAAAAAATTGCGATAAAGAGGAAAAAGAGGAGAATTATTATTTTCTGACTTGGCTCCAAAGGTTCATCCAAAATTCATTTCACCAACTAAAGCTCCAGAGATTTCAACCGTGAGTCAAGAAGAAAAAGAAGAAATATTTCACCATATTAGAAAGGTGGAAATGACGATGGATGGGGAGGAAAACATGAGGGATGGGGTGGAAAATAATATGGATGAGGTGGAAAATCATATTTATGAAAATAGGAAAGATATGGAAAATACTATGCATGCAAATATGAAATATATACCAAATAAGATGGATAAAAATCTGGAGCATATTGAAAAGAAGATGATATAATTGAAAAATTCCATGTCTTCCATGAAATTACATGTTGTAGATGAGAGAGTCCCTAAAAGAGTTATCAAAATGCAATAAAATCATGAAAATGTAGAGGAAATAAATATTGAGCCCCATAATCATGATTATTCATCACTTCAAGATCCACATCATTGAGGTTTCAATGCAGCACAAAGGAAATAATTCATTCTAAATATCGGTATGAGGATGTTTGATTGTAAATATCCTATAAAATGGATATTCCATATGGAGAAATACTTTGATCTACACAAATTTCCAAGCTTACAAAACGTACCTATTGCATCCTTGTATTTAGAAAATTATCAATTTGTTTGGTATCAATGGATTTTTGTAAGAAAAAAAAAATCTGTTTTATATCGGTCCACTTTTAAATCCGAATTGACATCACATTTTGGGGATATTAAGAGAAAAAAATTGTTTGTTCATTTGACATATCTTAGGAAAAATGTTACAATCACAAAGAACATTCAATAATTCTAAAATCTTTGTCTGAGGGTAAAGAATAATTTGGAGGATAATTTGTTAGATCTCTTTGTGGGCACCTTAAATGATTACTTTCAACATGAGGTTTGTATTTTTGAACCTAAATCCATGGAGAAATATTTTAGTATGGAAGGGAAAGTGGAAAGAAAACATATGGCTACGATAAGGGTGGCCACTAGAAACTATAAAGAACACCATGTTCCCTCTACTAAAATCACTCAAGCGACAAAGTTGACACCTCAAAAAATGGGCGAAAGAAGAGAAAACAAACTATGTCTCAATTGTGACAACAAGTATAGTAATGGGCATAAATATGGTGACAAAAAATTATTAGACATAGACTTTGAAGAGGAAGAATATCGATAATGGGTTCCATCACAACATCAACATCTAGAAGATACTAGTGGAAAATAATTTCTTGTAATGCATTGTTTGGAAGAAGTACTCCACAAACCCTCAATATATGAGGATACATCATATAGAAAAAGGTAAAAGTGTTTATTTATTCTTGTATCACCCATAACTTCATCCATTACAAGCTAGCAAAATATCTCAATTGCTTTGTATTTCTAGCACTAGAGTTTCAAGTAATGATTGTAGATGGAAGAACCATAAATTGTTCTGGAAATTTCCATATTATTAAGTTCAATATGGGGAAGTATTTTTATTATAGTCCCATGATTTCCATCGAAATGGATAGAATTGATGTTGTGTTATGGGTCAAATGGTTACAATCATTACGAACGATGGATCTTAATTTTCAATATATTTTCATGAGAATTTCCTTAGAAGGAAAGGAATTTGATCTTACATATATGGAAAGGAAACCCTATAAGGTGGTCATATCTAATTGAATGAAAACATTACTCAAAAAGGTACACCATGGAGTAATTTCACAGTTGTTTTCACTAGATTTTCAAACATCTATATCCTCTACTCTAGTGGATCTCCAAATGGTTATCAACAACCATTTCAAGGTATTTTGAGAGATCCTAATGGTCGTCCACATGCTTAATATGATGATCATTCTATTAATTTGAAACCTATAAATGCACCATGTAACATTATGCCTTACATGTATCCATATGCATAAAAGAGTGATATTGACGGTATGATCTAAGAAATGTTAGAGGTTGGCATCAATCAAACTAGCCAAATTTATTTCTCTTCACCATTAGTGATGGTTACGAAGAAGGATAGTCCATGCAGTATGTGTCCATATTATAGAAAACTCAACAAAATTACCATCAAAGATAAGTTTATTATTCTGATCATTGATGAATTTCATGGAGGAAAAACCTTTACTAAGTTAGATCTCTTCATTAAGGATATCATCAATTCATAAAGAGGTAGGAAGAAATTTCCAAAACAACCATTAGAACACATGGAGGTCATTATGAGTTTTTGGTTACACCATTTGGACTTAATAATGCACCTTCAACATTTCAAATATAGATGAATTCTATTTTCAAAACCTTATAAAAATCAATTTAGTATTTTCTCATGATATACTAATCTACAACAAATCATGGGAAGAGCATGTACAACATGTTGACAAAGTATTGCAACTTTTGGAAGAGAAACAAATTTATGAAAATCTTTCCAAGTGTTCCTTTTGGGTTCAAGAAGTGGAATATTTGTGTCATATTGTATCTCATGAAGTTTTAAAAGTGGAACCTAACAAAATTAAATATATGATGGAGTGGCCAATTCTCAAAAACATCAAGAAACATAGAGGATTTTGAGGATTGAAATGCTATTACCGCAAGTTTGTCAAGAACTATGGTCAAATAACTGTTCCTCTGAAAAATTATTAAATAATGAAGCAGTTTATTCAACTCAAGAAGCAACAAAATGTTTTAAAAAACTTAAGGAGGATATGTGTACAACTCTTGTCATATACAATCCTTAATTCAAAAAAACATTTATTGTGGAGTGTGATGCATCATGCAATGGAATTCGTGTAATTTTAGTGAAATAAGAAAGGCCTATTTCCTTTGAAAGAATGAAACATAAAGGAAAAATATTACCCAAACCCATTTATGAAAAACAAATGTTGGTGATACTACATGCAATTAAGAAACGACGTCCTTACCCAATAGGAAGACACTTCAAAGTAAAAACAAATCATGATAGTTTTAATTAATTCTTGGAGCTATGATTATATTGAGAAAAGCAACAAAAATGGGTTACAATAATGTTAGGTTATGACTTTGAAATTATATACAATAAAGGGAAACATAATATTATGGGAGATGCATTATCAAGGAAATAAGAAGAAACAAAGGGTTCACTATGTCCTATTTCTATTCCAAAATGTAATTGGGTAGAAGAGGAAAGCATAGAATGGAAGAAATAATAAGAGGTACGCAATATCATTAAACAACTACAGTGGGACCTCGGTGCATTAGATAAATTTCTATGGAAGAATCTTTTTTTATGGTATCATGATCACCTAGATTTATGTAGTAATTCACAATTAAAACATTTGACCTTCTCAAATTGCACATTTCTCCTATAGGAGGACATTCATGGTTCTTGAAAAATTACCATAGGATTAAGAAGGATTTATTTTGGAATGGTGTTAAAACCGATGTTCAAAAGTTTTTTTCTTGAAATTGTAGTCTACCAACATAATAACGGGTAGACAATTAAAACAACAGGTCTCCTACAACCATTAGCTATACCAAGTCAATGTTGGGAAGAAGTTTCAATGGATTTTATTACAAGTTTACTCTAATCTACATTAAATATTTTCATTATGGTAGTAGTGGATCAATTGACAAAGTATTTCCATTTTTCTTCTTTTTCTCATTCGTTTAAGGAAAGTATAGTACCCATGACATTCATAGAAACAATTCAAAAGATACATGGAGTCTCCAAGATTATTGTAAGTGACAAAGAAATTCTTGGATTGAATTATTTTTTGGTTTGAATGCTATTAATGGGTCCATATGGTCTGTCAAGTAGGTAAGGGAGAACTCCTGATGGAAGGTCCCATATAGACCTACTCTCATTTGGTATAACATTTTCAAACAATATGTGGGCTTGGTTTCCACTCTAAAATATTTTTTAATATGAATATGAGAACATGTTGTAGGAACTAGTCAACCTTACCAACTGGACCTGGTGGTCGACTCCATTAGTAGATTAGGAAATTTGTTTGAAGAGGAAGTTAGAGCCAATCGACCAAACAATTAAAAAATGTAACTAAATGCTAATTTTAAATCACACACATATATATGAAATTATTTAATGGAAACACATGGACTATTTTTGATATAATAAAATGCATCAATGGTTCTCCCACTACTTGTGTATGCCTATATCTATATCTACGTGTTTCTTTATATGATGTTGTAGTGTGTATTTCTCTATGTAAGGATCTACTTGTAACCTTCTCATACTTTCCTTTATACTACACCATTGGTTCCATCGTCGGGACTTGAAACTGGGTTTCTTAAGGGAGAGATGAGTTTCCTAACCAACTAGATGAAAAAAGAAGCAAAGAGATTATATCATGACTTGAAAGAAACAACATTTTCTTATCTATTTTTCTCTCTCTCATTCTCATTTTGTAAATATTTTTGAATGTATTATCAACACTTCCCCCTTTCTTGGGATGAGGAAGGAATTGATGAGGGGATAGAATTTTTAGGGGCTAGACATCCCTACCGACTAGACCCATAAGTCGACTAGCTAGGTCAATGCAATAGTCGATTAGGAAAGTCAATCAAATAGACAATTAGAGTGGACAGATGGAACAATTAAGAAATGTAACTGACTAGTAACTATACATTAAACACACACATATATATATATATATGTGTGTGTGTGTGTGTGTGTGTTTGTAATGGAAAGACAAAGATTTTTTGGCTATAATGAAATGAATTGAGGGTTCTCCCACTACTTGTGTATATATATTTGTATATATGTGTGTTTATCTATATGATTATATAGTGTGTATTACTTTGTGTAACGATCTATAGGTAATGTTCTCATACTTTCCCTTAGACTACAATGGAACAAAATGTTCTCGAATGAATTGATATATGAAATTAAATCTAACTAAAGTTTCCTAAAACTATTATAAATGCACCCTATATTAATCTAGCCTATCATGATCAGGACAAACCTAATGATAATGAGTAAATGAAAAATATTGTTACCTACAAAAGAATAAGTTCACATATGCAAGCGATGGATTAATATAACAATGAAATAAGCATCGCAACAATTAATTACTTAGAATATCTATGACACTGTCACTACAGTCATAAGGAAATTCATGATAATATAAATATAAATATTACAGTAAAGAACAAATTCATTTTACTATGCTCAAAAAATTCATACAATGGACATATGCACAAAGAAAAATTCCCATACGCATATCTGAATCATAAATCTACATGGATGTCTCTTTCTTTATTCATTCATGCAATAAGAATATTGTTTCGATATACAATAGATCAATTTCTCTTTCTTATTCGTAGTTCTCTCATTTATAAAACAAGAGGGACTATTTACATTCCATAACAACTCTGTTGTCAAAGGACTCATGTTTTCACATTCTGGAATCGAATTGATACAAGTAATAAAGGATAATAGAAGAAGGATTAGTTACAATAATTTAGGAAATCATGAAATTCTTTGCATTTCCATTTGATCTTTTTGTTCTTTCCATAGTTCATAGTATTCCACAATTTTTTCCATATTACAGAACTACATTTTCTCTAGGTATATCTCCCCATCACATATTTTGGTTATGACTTCTAACTTCAAATCCTTCTCGATCTTCTTGTTGAATTTTTTTGCCAATGTGATTAGCTTTATTGGCTTCATCAAATAGTAATTTAAGATCTATTTATTAGCTTCTATAAGTTGTTAAATAACATGTTAAGTGGCATCCCTCCTTTCTTCTAATTCTATCAAATGAATCTTGATCCTTTTGATATTAATCTCTTATATCCTCCATATAGTATTTAATCCTTGTTCGATCATCTTTGTTCCTATGGATGCCATTCAATATGTATAAACATTTATTTCACTCTGATTTGATATCTTCATTAACAATCATGGCTTCTCCTTTTAGGGATTATAGGATGACAATTCCTATTTTAATTTCCTCTAGGGCCTTCTCAAGTCTTTCTTTGTCTTGTTCCAACCCTTGAATTTGATGATCCAACTATTAAATGAGCTTGATGTCCTCCATGATTTATGTTTGCAAGTTGGTCAAATATTGTGTATAAATGTTTTTTAGTTGTTCTATCTCTTTAGAATGCTCCATCTTAAGGGTGTCTAATTATTCTCTATGTACATTCTTAATTGTGTGGACTCTCTTGTCCAATTAAGCATTCATATCTTCATTTTGGATTTGCAAAACCCTTTCCATTTCCTCCTTATGGATATTCTCTACAATCCTAGATTCCTTTTGAAATTTAGTAGTGAGGTCGTACTTTTGTGTATTTAACACTCTTTCTCATTCAACAATTTTGGCCTGTGAAGTGTTCAATGCTACAACTATCTCATACATAGACATGGAATTTTCCCCTGCAAATGCATTAAGAGCAGAGGAAGTATGTATGCAATTTTCTTTGAGGTCTTGTCCCTCCCTTGATTCAATGGTTCTTTCGGTTGACCCATGACTAATATTTGTCTCCCCTATTTTCCTTTTTCTTGGCCTCTTCTCTATCCCCCTATTTTTTTTGTTGTAGTTATATTCTCCCACTTCCACTACAACTTCATATAATTCAATTACCTATGAGGAAGAGGGAAAACTTACAAGTATAGCCATAAGAGGGGCGCATTCTTGTGGGGTGATGTAAATTATTCCCACACTGGAGGTTGTTGGATAGTTTTGGGCCTCATGCAATTTCTTTTGTCTTTCTCTCTCTACTTCTTCATTTGTTTTCCTTTTGGATTCAACTTCAACAACCTTTGTTGTTCTTTATCTTCTATCTTTTTTTTTCCTCTTCTTTTGTTGTTGGTGTCTTTCTCTCCTCTTCAAAATTTTTCTTTTGTACTGCATATTGTTAATATTTTGCTTCCTTTTCTATCGTTTTATTTCTCTCATCAGAAAGCTTCTACAATGTATATATTCTTTTTTCTTCTTCTTATCTACCTTGGAACTCTTCTTGGGTTCATATTTCATATTTCCTTTGATGTCATTTTGACTCTTTTTATTATCTTTTTCGTTGATATATTCTCTGGTCTCATCATCTAGTAACCTATTTAGAGCTTCTCCAAATAAAAATACCCCCTTGAATGTCTCCTCCTCATAGTTCACTACATGGATTTTCGGGTGAGTGACGTCAACATATTTGACATGATTGAGTGCTATGTATTTAGGATCATGTCCTCTAAGTTCTCTAGTACAAAATCATATCTCTTACAGGGAATCAACTTCTTTCCTAACATGAGGTCCATTTATTAATGGATACCTTCCAATGTTGACAGGGAATGTGGGACAAAGCTTATTGTTGTTTCCTAAAAGGAGATATGTTATTCCACTTCCTATCGTTTGGTAAGCATTATCCCAAATTAGTAGCCTATCGTGGACATGTTTAGGTATGAGATGTGGGACTTTAGAGTTTTCATAAATTATGATGTACGTATAATACCTTGCCATGTACGAGTCTACAATATCTTTAAGGGTGGCCATGGCTTATTTTGATACTCTATAGGGCGTATATCCAAATATTATGGTGTGCAAGGGAGGTAGGGAATAGTCACATATGTTGTAAATGTATTTCTTATAATTTACTTCCCATAGATATGAACAATATAGATTGATAGGTGGCTGAATAGGGTCTCAGTTCCATCCGTAAATAGAAAAATGTACATAAAAGCATACAACACCAATGAGGTATGCACACATGTCAAAATTAGGTCTTTTCATACATGGGGCATTCTTGGAATTCTGGAAAATGTTTAAGGAAAATATTTCTTCCCAATTGAATATTTCCCCTATATTTACTACACTATAATCCATTCAAAACCATTCTATCTGAAAATGGGTGCTCTTCTCCTCGCCATAAAGTTTGCATATCATAGTATTTAGAATTTTATGGGGCCTTTTGAATTCCTAGGTAGTGATTAACCATTCTCCTATCTTTAAGTATATTTCCTCGTCGCACCGCCAATCTTCGATCGTCCCTTCAAAATCCTTGTGGTACCTACCGAATATCCTAAAAAATGGCTCAATCAAGGATATTACAGGATATGGGAGGTGGTGTCGTATTCTTATGTCCTCTGGTATTAAGGATGCTATCTGATTTTTTTCTTGGCTCACAATTGTATAAGTACCCTGGTCAAGATGTTTGAGGCACCATGTTTTTGCATCATTGTAGGGAAAACAATTGGATTGGCAGCTAGTAGGTGTATGCAACATTTTTGAATATTGTGATAAAATTCCAAGTTCTTTGTGGGAAATATCCGGTGTTGAAGATCCTATTTATTTTTCCGTATTAGGGACAATGGGATATCCCAATGTGGTAATTGGTTTCAATAGCTAAAATGTCACCTACATTCACAATAAGAGCAGGTGCATTTGCTATGTGGATTTTCTCTTTTCTGGTTTGTGGGTGTGACCTGGTGTTAATTGTGTGTTATTTAGTAAACAAAAATCACATAAGTTTACCAAAGTGATAAAACAATACAAAAAATTGGACTTAAATTACTCACATACATGTTGTTTCGAGTGTCGGTCGATGTTTGAAGTTAACTTGCCTTCACAGTACACAAAGAAGAGTATGTTACAGATTTACAAAGGCACATAATGAGTGAGTTATGGTTGATAAGGTTTATTTACATGTAAGTTACCCTATTTTCTCGTAGTTAATGTTAAATGGAAGAAAATCCAATTGCAGGTGTACGATAACCTCATCATTAATTCTTAAAAAAAGTACAAATTCACCCATGTTGATGTATCATATGTGTAATATTCGAAATATCAGTCTTGAAAAACTTCCTCAATAGTTATATCCGAATATTTTCCATCAGAGAGGAAAATTTGCATGCTTTTTCTTCAATTCGATGGGAAGGTATCGAGGAAAATAGAAAAGAGATGTTATAAACCCTAGATAGATTGTTGTTGCTATGTGCTTTATTAATGTGTTTTAGGAAAGAGAAATCATACGAGAGGGAAGTAATCCTATGAAACTAACTTGGATGGAAGGATATACGATGGTGTTGTTGGAAAGAACTACCATCAAAGAGGGAGAGTTTCATGGAAAATATGACTCTCATAGATAGTATTTCGATGGTGCTATCGGAAAGGATTACCATTGAACATGAAGGGTTGTTCTATTTTCTTGTTCTAACTAGAAAGGTATGGAGGGAATATTCCATTCTTGAAAATCATACTTATAAGGAGAGAGTATTATCCACGAAGAGATTGAAGTGCATGGAGAAGACTTGGTTTATTGATAATTTGTTCTCTACCATGTAATGTTAGTAGTTAAACTAGCATAACCGTGAGTTAGCAGTTGGTGAACGTTGAAAGACAGAATGAGGTAGAAAATGAGAAATGAAACGCGCTGATAACTGAGGTAGATAATGAAATTCCCGGACAGTTGAATAATTCCAAAAGTTAATCATTTAAACGTGGAAATCATATGATGTTACAGTAATTTCTTAATATGATTAGGTAAATGTTAAAAAGTAAACAGGTAACTGATGCATTTATAAATGCAAAGAAGTTATCAACAATAACTCTGACTCATTGATTTTGGAGGATGACTAAGAATATGTCAGCATCGTCAATACATAACCATCAGATTAGAATTTAAGATTAAAAGATCATTAATTGTGCCCATCTCCAATAGGTATACAACTTTTGACATAATGAGACACTGACTCCTATACATCTATTTCCTACCTCTTGTAATAGTTATTTAATACCAATAGTAGTTTGACATGTAGAAATCGGGCTATCACTTTATCACATAGTTTGGTTGGAATGTTTTCAAAATAAAGCTTCATCGAAAATATTTTGTCGGAGTCGAATGCACAAGGTATAACACCCTTCTAATGATAAGGACTCCTATAGAACGCTTTCTGATCGTACTATCGGAAAGGGCATGTTGGAATGAAAATTGAATTGGAGTATCATTTCATTCCAAGGAGAAATTTTCTGATGGATAGTGGTCCAAAAACCCTTGAACATAATCATATAAGTGAATATTTGTCTTAGGACCTAGTATGAATTAGAATTTGGTCTCTTCGAACAAGGTCTAATTAACACAAAGTGAAAAAGCATAAGATATTTTATTTTGATGTCTACTTGTTGGGTTAGGATTGAGACTGCATTAACAAAATGGTATTTAACAAAATGGTATTTTTCCTATGTTAGTACAAAATCAGGTTAGTAGTGATAAAGTACATTGCGAAAATTTTAATACAAGGTAACCATTGAAATTCTCTAACTTAGAGAATTTTAGTGAGTATTTGTGGGGGAACAAAAAATACTCAATTGGATAATAGCTCATATTACTATCCTCACTCTGATGGGGAAACTAAGATTGTGAATAAGTTCCTAGAAGTATATGTTCAAGTTTCTTTTCATATGATAAACAAACACAATGGTTAAGTTGCTTTCCCTTGGAAAAATGGTGGTTCAACACCTCCTTCGATACTTCATCAAAATGTCTACATTTTTCGCACTTTATGGATATCATCATCCATCCATCACATATCCATTGAAAGGGAATACAATGTTTTTAGTAGTGGATGACCACACAGGGAACCAATAAGACATCCTCAAACTATTGCAGAAAAAATAAATTATGGAATAAAATAGGATGAAGAAAAAAGTAGAAGAGCATCATAGAGAAAGGGAATTTAAAGTGGGGGATTGGGTATTTTTTAGGCTACAACCATATAAAAAAAAGTCCCTCAAGAAAGAAAAGAAGGACAATAAATTAACACCCAAATATAATGGCCACTATAAGGTGTTGCAAAGGATTGGAAGTATGGCTTACAATTTAGAGTTTCCTCCATCTTCATGTGTACATTCAGTCATCCATGTTTCTTTATTAAAGAATGTAATCTATGATAAGATACCATTCAAAACTATTTTTCTATATATTACTAAAGATGGGAAAATCATACTATAATGAGAAACAACCCTTGAAACAAGGATTAATCATCGACAAAATTGAGAAATTATTGACTACCTCATCGAATGGAGAATCCTACCAAGAAGGGGCAACATGGGAAGATGAGTTCTTCATGTAGAGACAATCACAGTTCATCAAGTGTTGAGAACAACACTCATTTAAAGGGGAGGGGCATTTTTATCCCTAGACAAACTCTCATGTTAAGTATAAATCCCCTTATTAATCCTTGGATATTGAATTATTACATTTATAGCCTTATATTTGTATGTAGGATAGAACCCTTCATTGTATCCTTTCATTTTAATTGTACCTTGTGTCTCCTTTATATATCTATATATATATATACACACACACACTAAGGAGACCTATCTTTAGGATCATCTTCTCTTGTCTTATAAATTGAATATATTGGAAAATGAGGTTTCCCCCTTGAACCATACTATTATTCATTTACTTTTTATGAGTCTCAAGTTGTTGGATCATAAAAACGTTGGTTGACTTGGATGCTTCTATCATATGTATCAATAAAGAAAGGACAATTGACATGAAGAAAGATAGACTCAACGATTTAATATTTTCTAGGATAGATATATCTCATACTATCATAGAGATGGATAAGGTTGAAGTAGAGGAAATCAAAAGACTTGGGAAATAGATTTCCTTGTTGGAAAACCACATCAAATGCTATAAGGATTCACAAGAAATGGTTAATAACTTCATTGAATAAATATTCAAAGGATATTAAATTAATGATCAAATAAAAAAGGATTCCATATCCAAAGTATTTTAGCTACACAATCTAAGCATACAACTATCCATAGTATATTTGGAAAACCTGATAGGAAAAGGGAAACAAAGCATGGTGCATGACTAGTTGAACTATATCAAGCACATCTAGAAAAGTAGACTCTCAAGAGGATCATCATATTAGGATATTGATCAAGACCAATTTGTATAGTATAGAACAAGCCAATTGAAAATTACTAGGGAATTTTGTATAAGTTATCTTATGGTATCATTTAAAATACTTTGTTTCATATTTGTAAAAAATATTTTAAATATGTTTTACCATTAACTTTATTTTATTATTCTTTTAATTGTGTGATTAGTTATGTTGTATTTAATTCATTAATTTTTTGTTGAATTGTTTCTACAATTAGTTGTGCAAAAAAATGGCATTCTTCTTGTGATTTTCCAATAGGTTTACTTCTATAACTATTTTTTATTTTCCATGGTACAATTAGTTGTGCAGAAAAACGGCATTCTTCTTGTGATTTTCCTTATAGGTTTACTTCTATAACTATTTTTTATTTTTCATGGAAATATTCTCATAGATACAAAATTTCCTATAGAATTTGTTCATTGGAAAGAAAAGTTACATGCCTATTTTGATTTATTGTTTCTAAGAGTTACTTAAGAGAAATATAATTCTTTCTATTCACTCAAGTAATAATTCCCTTTTTTATTCACCACTCAATATAAAATATTCGGAAAATAGATATACCATGAAAAACAAAACATTTCATGTAAAGTGAATTGAATGGTTATCAAACCATAACCTATAGGGTTATTCCATTATATAGGGAAGATGTCTAATTGAACCTTTTCCTTGGGTTTAATCCATATGATTGATATTTGGGAATCCAATAGCCTTAATACTTCGACAAGTTATGGAATTAACCCTTTCAATCCTATTTCTCATTAATATTTGTATCATAGTTCTTACTCAACATGAGACATATTAGTTAGCCATGTTTTTATATTATCGTTCCCATGCCAAGTTTTCTCATAGGAGTGGGAGAAAACTTAGTCTTGCCATGACATTGAGAAAATATGCATTCCTCTCTTTCTCAAATATTTTTGTGCATTCCTTAAAGGGATATTATATTTTTGGTTTGTTATGCATTTACATTGTTTATATATGCTTGGGAAAGGGTGTGGAAACTTGGGAGCATGCCCAAGTAGTGGAAACATCTTACATTGGAAACATGGGTTCACCAGAGAGTTTGGATGACCCCATCAACACACCCACAATGAGTCACGAAGACTTGTACAAGCAATAGCATAAGGCAAGGGGCACACACCCAAGGATGGGGTGCACAAGTCCAAGAGACATGATAGTTGATAGGAGAATGGTATCGTTTGGATTCATTAGTTATGTCGAGGGGCATGATGAGCCATATGAGTGTGATTGGTTCTTGAAGGGATGTGGCAAACCCAAAGGATGAAATTGTTCTTATAGGTGACCCTTGGAGTCCCTATAAGAGAAAAAGGGTGAAAAACTAAAGGAGGAAAGAAGCATTTTGGAGAACAAGAACAAGAGCACAAGTATAAGGAAAATTTATGAGGAAAGGAAGAGCTAAGATAGAGCTTCAAAGAAGGAAGACAAGTAGAAAAGGGTGGGACTCTCTAAGATATTTTGAGAAAGTCTTGAAACGCAAGTCTATTGGAGGCATGTGTGAGGTGGAACCAAAATGGGTGTTATCTTGGTGTAGTATGCAGTAACAAAGGGAAAAAAAGTCTATGGTTGAGATCACATATGAGGTGAACCAAAGGAGGTTGCAAAGATTATTTTGATAGAGATTCTAGGTGTGAAAAAATTGTGTATGAGTGTCTTGGTGAAGTGAGGCAAGTCATGTTACTTTACCCAAGTTGTAAACTCAATCGTTAGTGCTCATAATGCAATTATTTGGAAATAAAAGAGACTTAGTTGGGTGGTAGGCATAATTCATGTCATCCGCACTATTTTTGTGTATGTATTTTGTTTGTTACGTTATTGTTCTCTTGGTTTCACATGTTCATAGATGTATGCTTAAAATGACTAAGTGTTAAATTATTAACAAGATTGTCTAAGTATACAAGAGTTTCATTAGAGTAGGAGTATGACTCAATTGCAGCCTAGAATAGAGTATGGGTATGATCTCACTAAAGAGGCATAGTTAGGACATATTATTCTTGGTGTTTCCAAAAAACAAAGTAAGAACTATCATGGTGCGACACAATCTGAAGAGATGAAAAATCGAAATATATGAACAAACGTACTATGGGATCGTGATAGGTGGTATGAGAGCTTGTTAGTTGTATATTTTGATGCAAGGTTGGTGAGATATTCACCACTATCTCAACAACATATGGTATCATAGTATGTTGATTGCATATTTTGAAGAAGGGTTGGTGATATATTCACCACTCTCTCGACGATAGGTGGTATTAGAGAAAATTTGGCTCTTCATCACTACTCAGATAAAAATAGTTGTGGTGGGGTGCACTTGTTGATAAGAAAAATTGGGTGGAATCTTGGTGAGGGTTTGGTTAGGTGAATTGACTCGTTGCAGAGAAAAATTGATCACATACTTGTTGTTTTGCGATAAAAGTGAAGGGATGAGTTGCAGACGAAACTGACACTTGTGAATAGACATGTACGCACGCCTTGAGCAAGCTAGGAACAAAGTTATTTGGGAGGATAAATAACATGGGAAAGGTGGATGAATGTGATATTTTCACAAAACTTGTCACATACCCAATCATAGAATTAATTGCAGAGTTCGTAGAGTTGATCGCAATATTTTGAAAAAGTCTTGAGATGATTTCTTGGGTCTATTGGATGAACCCCTTGCAAGTAAATTCAAGATACTTGTAGGGAAATATATTTATGGGTCACATGCATATGGAATTGACACCGAGAGATATCCCATCCCAAGCCTAGAAAAATGAAGGATTAAATTTTTATCTTGGAAAAAATTGTTGAGTAGATGATGGATGTAATGTGCCAGCATGGTGAGAAGGTCGATTGGATGGATAATGAGATAGGAAGGATGAAGCATGGGTTTAATGAATTTTCCTAGGATTGCCAAGGAACCAGAAATGTGATTATCGAGACCTTGATTGCCGATATTCAGGATAGACTCAAAGAAATAGAGGACAAACTTACGTTAGTCACATAAAAATTGAACGACCAAGATGACACCATCACATTGTTGAAACATGATTTGGTTGATGGATAAAGCTATATTTTCATGCCGATGAGGATGAAGATAGAGGAACCTGAGCTATATTACAATACTCACAATGCTAAGTTGTTGGGAAGCTTCTGTTGGGACATTGAGCAATACTTAGAGTCGTTGAACAAAATTTTAGACGAAGCCAAGGTGAACATTTCAGTGATTTTCTTGACAAGAACCACTAAGCTCTAGTGAAGGAAATAGGTGGAAGATTTACTAGCTGGGAGAATCATTAAGATGATTGAAAATTAGGTAGAGATGAAGGAAACCTTGAAGGCATTTTTTGGTCTAGGGAACCAAGCATCGATCACAATAAACCAACTGTTGGCTCTTAAGCATGCTCGTAAGCTCCAAGCCTACATCAAGGAGTTCACGGGCCCAATTTTTGAGATAAAAGAGATGTCGAAAGAAGACAAACTGTTCCATTTCATGAATGTTCTACAACCATGGGTGGAGAGTTTGTTGCAACAACAAAACATGGATAGTCTTGAAATAACCATCAACACAATGGAAAAATTGTTGGAATTTCGAGGTGAACCTAGGACATGTCTTAGGAACATTGAAGACGCCCAAGGTGAGACGCAGTTGCAAGGGAGGGGGGAAAATAAGGACAAAGGAAATATGAAGATGTTAAAGGGTAGCAAAGACAATGCCAAGTAAATGATGCAAAAAAAGAGAAGAAACTAATTTCATGTTGGATTTGTGCCAAGGCGTATTATGCGAAGAATTATCGGTTGAAACAAAAGGTTGAATTCTTTGGAGAAGGAAAAAAACCCATATGTTGGAGTCTTGTAGGTGTTGAATGTTGTCATGGAGGGTGAACGCATAGAGAGCCAAGAGAAAGATGAGACGAAACTTTGAGATGTGTAGCAGGAACTCAATGGGAGTGACTCTCAAATTATTGATGAAATACATGGTGCAAAGCCTTAGAATGCATCATGAACCATCCAAAACAACCTTCAATATGGTTAACACAAGTTTATACTCAAAAACAACCTTCAATATGGTTTACACAAGTTTGTACTCCAAACAACCTTCAATATGGTTAACACGAGTGAATAGAGAGTTGTTCATGTATCCAATTACATCTTGTTGAAGCTTGGTTACTGGTGAGGAAAGAAAAGTTTCACCATTGTTCATATGGATGATTTTAAAGTCGTGTTGGGGAAGGAGTTCATGAAGAACGAAAAGGGAGCACCTACTCTTTACATGAACATTTTGGCCATTTTCTTAAGATAGACTCCATGTTTGGTTCCTAAGAAAAGGAGGAACACAAATGTATTCCTTGCAAATGATTTTTGTGAATAGACAAAACAATCAACCTTGTGGAGGAGAACTTGGATAATGCTGGGTGATGTTTAGACATCCTAACACAGAGAATGAAAAGAAGCTCATGTTAGAGGAATATAGTCTTTCCATTGTTGAAGAGATAGTTGGATATCTAGATAAGACAATGGATGGATTGACTCATCTATATTTGAAAGTTGATCAATCATAGAAAAGATCATAGGAAGCCAGATAGATGAGAATGATGGAGCATTTCATTGAACAAGAGAATAGACCATTCATGGACCAAGAGGAAGTGGGGGAGAGGTGACAACCTTGGTGAAAGAGAATGAAAGAAGAGGTTTATTCCTCCTCTAGTGAACTTGGACTTGGTGAATGGTCATATGACCCTGAGTTAGAACAAATCATGGAAGAGTGCAAATGAAAAATATGTTCAACGGTATCGTTGCTTATGTACATAACATAGAAGTATGGTGACTCTCCATTGATCACATCAGGATAGATTGGATATGAGGGATATGGCTCAACCAACCATCCCCCTTGACCTTCAAACTAGACCACAACACGTTGGCTTACTGAATGGGGGGTAGTGAGGCCAATGGGGAACCTTTAGAAGGTTCCTTGTGAAGTCCGTTGGACACAATTGTGTGACTTCACGGATTAGAAGAAACAAGGATTTGTTGATGTGACGATTTTGCAAAAAGAAAAGGATGTTTGAATGTGAATATGTGAGTTCTTGAGACATAGGCGTGACGATTGGACTGGCTACCCAATCAGCTGAAGTCACAAGGGGATCGAATGTATCGAATCATGGGAAGATAGAATGAAGTATGGAAGCAATAGTATGTAAGGAATGACACTTCATAGATTCATGTATCTTCCTAAGAGGAGTTCTCCTTGATGACAACAAATGAGGAGATGGTGAGTGGTGACGAGATCCGGATATGGGGTAAATATTTCATAGATATATACAAATGCTGCTGGAAAAAAAAATATTAGATTGGGAGAGGATGTAAGGTCTCCCATGAAACCCACCCAATGAACACACTCTTTTGGAAGAGTTAGGGATGAATCAGGAAAGACAACACAAAGGGAATGCAATCATTTGGGTGAACAAAGACATGTAGGTGTGATCATGAACACCTTGGGTGCATGATCATGATATGTGGAACCAAGGGGCACACACATTATTTTCTCTAGAATGTTTGATGGAGACTTGATTTTCATTTTAGAAAGGGTCGGGAAACTAGGGAGAATGCCCAAGGAGTGCACCCATCTACCCTTGGTAACATGGTCACATGCTATAGGTTGGATGACCCCACGAGAACATCCATGAAGATTCATAATGATTGGCGAAAGGAAGAGAAAAATGCACAAGCCCGTTTGGGTACATAGGGTCTACGAAGGGGCGTGACAATTCTATTGAGTGTGATGGTTCATGAAGGGGTGTTACACACCCAAAGGACATGAAATTTCACATAGGTGAGCCTTTGAGCCCCTATAAGAGCACAAAGGCACACAACCGAAGGAAACAAGTCTTTTGGAGAACAAGAACAAGAGGGAAAGTCTGAGGAAAAGTTCTAAGGAAAGGAAGAACTAAGGTAAATATGCCAATATGGAACACAAGTAGCTAAGGGTGGGATGCTATAGGATATTTTAGGAAATTTTGGAAAGACAAGTCTATTGGAGGCATGTGTGAGGTAGAATGGAAATCTGTGTTAACTTGGTGAAGTTTGTGGTAAAAGGGGACAACAAGTGTGTGGTTGAGGGCACATTTGAGGTGCACCATAGGGTCTTGGTGTGACAAATCTTTGAATGAGTGTCTTGGTGATGTGAGGCAAGTAACGTCTTCCCCAATTTGTAAAAAGACCTAGTGCTCATACTGTAATTGTTTTGCAATAAAAAAAATTAGTTGGGTGTTAGGCATGATTTGTGTCACGTGCATTATTTATGTGTATGTCTTTTGTTCTTTCCACAATTCTTCTCTTGGTTTCGTATGTTCTTGGATGTATGCTTATAATGAATAAGTCTTAAATTGTTAACAAGATTGTTTAAGTATACAAGAGTTGCACTAGAGTAGGAGTGTGACTCTCCCATAGCCTAGAACTGAGTAAGGGTATGCTCTAGGTCAAGAGGTGTATTCCAAATGAAGTATTCTTGGTGTTGTTGAGCAACCAAGTAAGAACCATCCCCGTGTCACATGACATTCCCTTAGGAGGTCAACGATTGCAAGATATTAATAGATGTCATATTGTCACCATTCACTAGGTGAATGATTGCAAGACTTGAATAGATGTCTTGTGTGGTCGTGACAATTACTATGATAGAATGAAGTAGATTATATTTACATCTACTTCTTGAATAATATATCTCGCTTCTTTCCCCAACCCCAAATTAAACTTAGTATTATTAATCGTGCATTTACTATGGAATTGATGTGGAACTAACCAGCGTGATGTTACTTTAGTTTATGCTTTCAAATATATTATGTTCATTTTAAATTATCAATGAAGAATGAGAAAGTTTTGATCTTGTTTGGCTATATGTAGGTATTAGAAGGAGCTTCATGCTAGTGATTTACTTGATTTTCTCATTATCATAATCAAGAATTAGGATTGTAACCACTAGGTATTTCCTCTAAAACCAAGTTTTCAAGTAGATATCATAGTCCAAATCAGTGGATTGAACCTTCCAATATTCCTCTACTTAAATCTTTGAATCCATTAAAAGTATGAAAAATTCGGATCCATTGGAAATATGGAGAATTCTCCATATCCCCTTACACCATATGAGTTTTTGGATTTATTAGAAATATGGAAAAGTAGAATATAATATGACATGAAAAAAATTTAGACAATTCTTCCTTCTTCTATGATTATCTCATATAATGAAGAGTAATTGATTGACCCTCCTATATTAACTCCTAAAAAGTTTATTTTAGGAGATCATCAAAGTTCCTTCTTCTATGATTATCTCATATAATGGAGAGTAATTGATTGGCCCTCCTATACTAACTCCTAAAGAATTTATCTCATGAAATCATCAAAATTTAAGAAAGAAAATTATAGATCTAAAAGGGTTAACCAACCCTTCTACATATTATAAGTGGAAAAGGGTCAATGACCCWYATAGTAAATATTTTATTTCAATATGATAATACAAATGAGATAGCAATTCCCTTCTCCACATTCCCTTATAAAAGAAAAATATATCAACGCACTGAAAATATAGGTAAAATATGGAGATTAAAGGGAATATATCAATGCACTGAAATTATAGGTAAAAAATGAAGATTACCCTTTAATAAAAGATATATATATATATCTTTTATTAAAGGGTAATCTTCATTTTTTACCTATAATTTCAGTGCATTGATATATTCCCTTTAATCTCCATATTTTACCTAATTGCTTGACCCTTCTTCATTCAACTCCTAATTTTTATTCATTATTAGAAAGAACCATAACTATACTCTAGATTGAAAAGGGGTAAGAGTCAACCGGCCCTTTTATGAATGCTAACAACTGAAAGAGTCCAAATTTAAATGTGAAAACTTATAAACAAATAATCATAGCAATTATAATAATAATGCAACAGCGGATTGTGTTAGTAGGGGTATAGACTTATTTACAAGTATCGTGTAAATGAAAAGAAATATATAAAAAGAGATTTCAAGATTTACAAATTCCCCTTAAAAAATAATAATGCAACATGCTGTAATCAGTAGATTTTCCAATTGAATACTTGAAAATATTATAATCTTCAACGACAGATGTACGAGCCATACGATGAACGTGGCCGTTAAATTTAATAAGTCGTATGCAATGGTTGTGGATCCACTCTTAACCGTTGCACAGATATTTAGTTAGTCGTTGGTTTGGAGATGCATTGTTTTCATAGTATCTGAACACGTACAGTTCTTCAAAATCTCATCACGCTTATAGCAGAAGCATTTATCCAAATTAAAAATTCCGATGCCAAATACTGTACTGATGGGCTAGCACTGAATAAATTTTAAACTTGAAACTAATACAAAATATATTCTCATCGACCAGGAATAAATCTTGTAACTCTCTGAACAACTTGGGTTTATTATCAGTGAAATAGTTCGGTGTAAAAAATAATTCACAGATAACATACAGTAGTTTTGATTGATTTGGTAAAGTCCAAGTGCTACAATAGTCGAGGTTTACTATACGTTTCTTGGGCACGGATATTCTCCTGAAGTTGAAGAGAACAAGGCGATGAAGAGGTAAATTAAACTCAGCAGGTAAAGTGCGTGGCTTAAACCATGCGGTCCTGGGTTCGATTCTAGTTCTAACTTTGATCTTCGCAGCTTAGTAAGAACTTAACAGCTAAATTATTATGGTTGATAATCCACCAGTCAGCGTAATAAAGAGCTGAAATATAATCCAGTGGCCTGGATTCTAATTGTATTCAAAATTTCACAGATTGTAGCCACATGCAGCATTTTACTTTAATTAATTTTCTTAAAAGAAAAAAAGAGACATGGAATTCAGGTTAAAAGTCGAGCCTAAACTACCACCAATCCTGGAGAATTGATTAAGAAGTCGACTTTTAAATAGCGAGAGGAAAATTCATAAAAAGTACATTGCAATTTCAGAAAAGGGAATTTCCTTAAATTCCGGGTTGAACTTAGAGGTAAGTCGGTGCATTCATTATCGTATTTCGCTATTACATTCTATCATCAGCTACACGACGATTTCACTATTGTTCTTCTAGATTATTTAATCCTAGAGAAATGATGAACAAATCAACTTTTCAATACTGCGATGAAAATTTAAAAAGATATATATTGCGTTTTCAGAAAAGGGTTTAACGCGCGTCAACGAAAAATTTCCTTAAATTTCGGCTTGTCCTGGTTGTTGGGTGCACTCATTATTGTATTTCGCTCTTACATTCTACTATCAGCTACAGGAGGAAGAATTGATTAAGATATCAACTTTTAAATAGTGAGAGGAAAATTCAAAAAACAAATATTGGGATTTCAAAAAAGGTTTCAGGCGTGTCAATGCAAAATTTCCTTAAATTTCGGCTTGCGACTGAGTGGTAGTACGGTGATTTCATTATCGTATTTCTATCATTTAGGCCATTTCATCTGTTGTTATCCTAGATATTTGTTTTTCAAGCTATCAGCTACAGGCCATTTCATCTGTTGTTATCCTAGATATTTGTTTTGTTATTTAAGATATTCGTTTTTCAAGCTATCAGGTACAGGTCATTTCATTGTTATCTTAGATATTTGTTTGTTTTTCAAGCTATCAGCTACAGGCCATTTCATCTGTTGTTATCCTAGATATTTGTTTTGTTATTTAAGATATTCGTTTTTCAAGCTATCAGGTACACAGGCCATTTCATTGTTATCCTAGATATTTGTTTTTCAAGCTATCAGCTACAGGCCATTTCATTGTTATCCTAGATATTTGTTTTTCAAACTAGGCTGATCCTAGGCCAGGGCAAGTTCAGATGGTCTTTTGGGATAGTTTATTTTCTTACAAATGGTTCCATCTCCAACACCCCATAAAATTTGAATTTGTAATATGATGAAGATTAACCCTTACACAAAGTAAGTAGTTTACACTTCATATTGTTTTCTTAAATTATTTTGGCAAAAGAGTTTACACCATATTGTTTTCTTAAATTATTTTGACAAAAGATTGGAATTGTTTTCTTAAATTATTTTGCCAAAAGATTGTTTCCAATCTAATTGTATACATCTAAATTATTTTGTTTTTGCATTTCTTTTTTCTTATTTAACTTTCAAATTTGTAAATTATTTTTCCAAAAGATTGTTTCCAATCTAATTGTAAACATCTAAATTACTTTGTTTTTACATTTCTTTGTTCTTACTTAACTTGCAAATTTACATCTAAATTACTTTGTTTTTGCATTTCTTTGTTCTTACTTAACTTGCAAATTTGCATCTAAATTACTTTGTTTTTGCATTTCTTTGTTCTTACTTAACTTGCAAATTTGTATTGTAGAAATAAGAAATGAAACATAATTTTGAAACAATGAGGTATGTTGGTTTAGCATGAGTGTACATTGAGTATATATTTAAAAAGATTTATATTTAATATTAACTTTTTGATTGAAAAATAAGAAATGAAACATAATTTTAAAATAATGAAATATGTTTGTTTAACATACAGTATACATTGAATATACATTTAAAAGGATTTATATTTAGAGTTCACTTTTTAATGGAAAATTAATTTCAAATTTATCAAGTTTAAAGAGATAAAATCCATTTGCCTTACATTTTACTGACTAGAAACTATGTGGAATGATTCTTGAAGGGTATTCACATTAAAGTAGAGAGAATGATAAACGACTCCAATTTTAAAATTTTAAAGAGAGACACCCTGTCACATAAAAATTCATAGTGCCCTTCCTTTTTATTCTCAATGATGGAGGTTGCTTTTTCCTTAGTGCTTTTCCCTTTTAAAATCCAATGACACGATAACAAAAAAGGAGAGGTAAAATTCATGTATACTGAGAAAATCCATTCACATTGATCTTTCCCTTTTTAAATCCAATCACAGGATAGCAAGAAAGAAGAGGCAAAATTCATGTATCCTGAGAAAATTCATGGCTCTCTACTATTGATTAAAGTAGCTTTTACGACCACTTAAAGCAGATGGCATGAAAGCACGTGAATCTTTCAGGGAGTCTGAACCCTATCCTTGCAGGCGTGCATGTACGAAAACCCTATCAGCCCGTCTTTCATTGACACACCAGACTTTTGCTCCGCCCCACCCTTATCATCCACTTCTTCTGATATAAAGTAGTCTGTGGAATGATGAATGCCACAAACAAACAATCAGTAATTCCACCTACACCATGCAATTTCCACTACTTGTCTCTCTCCAGCTTTGCAGCCATTTATCTTCTTTGTCAGAACGAATTTTCAATTTGAAATTGATAATCTGGTTCGTTAATAATGGAAAAGAATTGTATCGCATGCTGTAAAGCTATCTTTATAACCGGCCTAAATTATCTTAATCCCGGGTTTATTAAATCTGGAAAGATATCAACTCCAAAAAATGATATTTTAATCCTAGGTTTATTAAATCTAGAAATACATCCAACCCTAGAAATGATGAGACGCTGATATTCAATTCAATAAACATGAAAACTTATAATATATTAATATGTAAAAATAAATCTAATATTTTCTTCTCTTTATTAGTCAGACTATATTCAACTTACTCAAAACTTATAATATATGAATATCTAAAAATAAAGACTTAGTTTAACATGCCATTTTTTTTACTAGTTTGGCTAAAAATATGTTCAGAAATTTACAAAATTGCATATGAATATATAAAAATAAAGAATTAGTTTTAAACATGTCATTTTTTTTCTACTAGTTTTGTTAGAAATTTACAAAATTGCATTGTGCACTAAAGATTTGAGGATGCTGAATTTATATGTGAAGTTGTAATTTGGCTAACAATTAAGTTGTATTCAAATGATAATTACCCCAAAGTCAAAAACATAAAAAAAAAAATCTAGACTGTGCTAACTTATATGTAAAGTTATGATTTGACCAACAATAAAGTTGTCTAGTTTTGCTAAAAATCTGATTAAAAATTTACAAATTTGCATATTAATATATAAAAATGAAGACTTAGTTTAAATATGCCACTTTTTTCTACTAGTTTTGCCAGAAATCTGGTTAGAAATTTACAAAATCTCATTGTGTACTAGAGATTTGAGGATGCTGAATTTATATGTGAAGTTGTAATTTGGCTAACAATTAGATTCAAATGATAATTACCCCAAAATCAAAAACATAAAAAATTTAGATTGTGCTAACTTATATGTAAAGTTATGATTTGGCCAACTATAAAGTTGTCTAATTTTGCTAGAAATCTGGTTAGAAATTTACAAAATTGCATATGAATATATAAAAATGAAGACTTAGTTTAAATATGCCACATTTTTCTACTAGTTTTGTTAAAAATCTGGTTAGAAATTTACAAAATTGCATTGTGCACTAGAGATTTGAGGAAACTGAATTTATATGTGAAGTTGTAATTTGGCTAGCAATTAAGTTGCAAGATTCAAATGATAATTACCTCAAAGTCAACAACATAAAAAAATGAGATTATGATAACTTTATATGTAAAGTTATGATTTGGCCAACAATAAAATTGTCAGATTCAAATGATAATTACCCCAAAATAAAAAAAAAACATAAAAAATAATTATTGTTTATGTTAATAGTATTTTTTATAAATATAATTTTATTGTTTTTTTTAAATTTTACTAAATAAATAAATAGAATACAAATAGATTTAAAATGGATTTTGGAGTTAATCTTTATAAAGGTAATGTTAGCTTTATTCATTTTATAATATTTTAGTCTAATATACTGGATAAAATGATCTAGAGAAAAAATCGACTGACAGTACAGTACAACATTATCCGTATTACAACATCTTATCAATTAGAGGAATCGATAAAAAAGATGAACAATTAAAATATGACACAGCCTCCAAATCTAAAAAAAAATTGAAAGCTTACCTTAGTGGGAGTTCTGAATGCCAATTCCGTAAATGATTTGACTTGAGTATCAGCCATGTTTGATTACAGTTCTCTGGCCCATAGATGTGAGGTTTTAAGTGCGATTTCAGAGATCGAATCAACGATCTCAAAGTTAATTTCATCATCACTAGACTTCCACTTGACTGTTATTGATTTGAACGTGCGTAAAACTCGCCGTGACCTTCTCTATAACTCCATTCCCTGCAAGGACAAACGCGCGACCTGGCTCTCGGGAATGAAGACGGAAGTTCTTGATAATTGTTACCGTTAGAAATTTCTTTAAATTCAGTTCAAATTCTGTTGAGCTTAAATTCTACTTTTGTTTTGCTTTAATTCAATTCAAATTTTATAGGCTATAAATTCAGCTTTTTAGAGAGGTCGTTGATATTGTTATGTACAGTTTTTTCAGCTGAGCCATTGAATGCTGAAGTACGTTTACTCATATCTCCATTTGTTTCTTCAATTTTATGTTTTCAATTTAAAATTATTTATTCTTCATTGTTAGTTCTACAACTTAACATGAAAGAGATGTCTATGTAACACAACACATTAAAATTGTAACAAAAAATTAAATTAATAATAAAATAAAATAAAATAACTCATATAAATAATAAGTTGTCTCAATTAGTCCCCCGAGGTGTAGAATAGTCGGTGACGGAGTGTGTTGTTAAGCCACTCTGTGATGTTAAAGTCACCGGTTCGAAACGTGCAGGGACAAAAAATCCAACCATGT
>ML784679.1:381948-400235 GCA_009831015.1 Picea engelmannii
AGTCTCCTTGCTCATGCCTCTAATTTATCTCTTGTCTATCGTTGATTCTGTGTTCCTAGTCTTGCTTTGCCTTCCCCGTGCTCCTCCTATTTCATCATTTCAGCAGAGGCCTACCATGCCCACACCCCACCAAAAATCAGGGCAGCAATTGACCTAGCCAGGAAGACTTAAGGGTTCTTCAACACTTAGTTCAAGATGATGAGGTGGTAACTAACACCCACTCTTGGAACGCTAGCCCTGGCACCAAGCTGGCCAGGGAGTCTCTGTATTCTTCAATTCTTCGTTCAAGAAGAGGAGGTGGTGAACAACATTCACTCTTGGATGTCTGCCCTTGTGGTGAACAACATTCATTTTTTTGGAAATAACATTCTTTCTTGGATGTCCGGCCTTGGCCCCACTCAAGCCCCGGAGTCTCACTATTTGAAGACCATCCAAGTGTATTTGCATCAAATGATGGTAATGAGTAAGGTTTTGTAGAACTCCATGAAGTTCATCAAGAGATTTCGCTTCAGTTGTAGGACATGTAATTGTAGATAAACACGGTGGACCACAAGATCAATTTTTTGGGGGAGAGAAGCTTCATGCAATGGACCTAACAAAGCTCAATTATCAATTATCCTTCTTAATTTTAATTTGGTTTTTAGTTTATGATTTTTTGGTTTGAGAGGTATGAGTTCTTTTTGCCCATCTCTTTCTAGTTTTCTTTATGCTTTATCTCATAATTATATAATTATACATGGTTTACTATTTTTTCATATATGGTCTCAAAAAACAAGTGATTAATTGTTAGAGGGAGATCAACAAAGTTTTTGTGTACATTATTTTCTTATGCTAAGATAATTTTCAAAAATAATTGAATATTAAATATATTACTATGGTTAAATTTTAATAGAGATTAATCATTATCATTATTAATTAAAAATTTTAAATAAAATTAATCATGATTAACTTTAAAATTTAAAAGGAATGAAAGTTTTTGAGATGACATTTTTTTAAAATATATAATTTGAATTTTTTTTTTGTTTGTTAATTTGTTTAACCCGTGGCTTGAGAAACCACGATTCAGTCAAAATCACATGGTTGGATTTTTTGCCTTTTGAACCGGTGACTTTAACATCACAGAGTGGCTTAACAACACACTCCGTCACAGACTGTCCTACACCTCGGAAACAGTAAATATAAATCATCATTACTATCATAATTAATAATAATAAATTAAAAAATATTTACTTATATTCTCAAAATTTTACAAATTATAAATTTAAAACAAAACAAAATATATAAAATAAGAATCTTCTCATTCAAATGCATCTCTTAAAAATTATGCTTAACTTTATCTCTCATTTCATTAGAGAAAACAAACAACTAACTATGAATCTTATTTTGATTAAAAATAACAAAATGTGAACTAATTTTCAATGAATTACATTTTGCTTAAGGTTAGTATACTTTCTCTATATTCAAAATTAAATTGCATTTTGTTTTTGAGCTTTTTGGAAGGTCTAATATTTCAAGAAGGTAATCCACCCAACGTTAAGAAAAAATCAAGCTATAGAATGATAAAAGAGTTTCAAGAGATGAGAATAAATAATAAAATAGAAGAAATAATCATTGAAGATATGAAAGGAAGTAAAAAAGGAAGTGAAATAATGATTTATCTGTTTAAGATAGCAAAGGAGGGGTTAAAATGATTAAAAGGCTTAGGATATGAATAATCAATAATAAGAAGGGATATTAAGGAGATATTGTTTTTAATAAATTAAACTAAAATTAAAATTAAACTAAAATGGACCATCCAAAATAATAAGAGATTAAAACAAATTTTTAATTAATTAATCTAAAAAATGAAATTAATGATAAAAAGATTACAAGTGAGGAAGACGTGAGAAATAAAAGGACACATCAGTTTAAAAAAAAAGAAGATGATTGAATTAGTTTGTATGTTTAAGACGATGCTTCCAAGAATGCCTTAGTTTATATTTATCCTCTCCATTAAAATTATCATGGTGTTTTTCAGTTTTGAGAGACTCTATAATGATGTGTGAAGTGTAGTAGGAGGCAGCGGCAAGGATTTTAGTTTCGTCCCAACAAATGTGGTGTTTAGAATTGAAGGAGTGTTGAGCGATAACGGATTTAGAGATGCAGTTGTGGTTTGTGTCAACAATATGTTCCTTGAGTTGAGCTTTAAAGGATGTGCTCATTTGGACAATGTATGATTTAACAAGGGAACATAGAATTTGTAAACTCCTAGGCCTAACATTGGGTCTGACTTGTCCTTGGCGGTCTAGAATAATTTTTTAAGAGTTTTAGAGGGTTTGAAGAGGGTTTTTATATTCTTTTTTGCGGATTTTTTTGAGATTTGATCAATTGTGCCTTAGATATAGGGTGGATAAATGAGCTCTCAAGGTGATGAGGAATGGGGAATTTCAGAGTTTACTAGATGAGTGGAAAGATTTGTTGATTTGGGCGATCAAATAACCATTGGAAACAAAGGCTTCTGTTAGGTAGGGTTTTTGTTGTTCAAGGAATTGGAAAACAAAGATTCATTTGGCTCTAGAAATGAGAATTATGAGAACAACAAATTTTTGGGAAGGATGGGGATGGGAACTCACGTGAAGGTATCATTGTGTATGGGTATTTTTTCTATAGCGATCCATTAGGAACCCGAGAAACAAGAACATCTAAAAAGCGGAGAGATTGTCCTTTTCCATTTCCATCCTAAACTTTATTTGGGGTGAAATACTATTGATATGGTGAAGAAAGGAGTTGAGGGAGGATTGACCATGGGGCCAAATAACGAAGGTGTTGTCGACAAATTGGAACCAACATGTTGGTTTGAAATGCCAGGAATTTATGGCCACAGCCTCGAAATGTTGCATAAAAATATTTGCGACCACTGGAGATAAGGAAGACCCCATGCTTGTTCCTTCAGTTTGTTCATAACATTTTCCTTTGAAGCTAGAGAAGGTGGAGGTTAGAGCAATTTGAATAAGATTGATGGTTTCAAAGTCGACTAGTTTAGAAATGATGTGAATAGTTTCAAGAACATGAATTCGGTAAATAAGGACACAACGTGAAAACTGACCATGATGTTGTGTTCATCAAGGTTATTCAATTTCACACACCTCATTTTCTTTGACCAAACTAAAATTGTTTCCTCTACCCCCTACTACACCTCGTGCATCACGAGAGACGCTCTTGAAATTGAAAAACACCCTAATAATTTTAATCGAGGGGATGGGTATAAACTAAGTCATTTAGAAGCCTATTATTCATCGCCTTGAACATTCAAACTAATTCAATCATTTTCTTTTTTTCCCTCTCTTTTGTCCTTTTATTTTTCACCTCTTCTTCACTTCTAATATTTTTATGATTAATTRCTCTTTTTAGTGTAATSAGTCAAAAATTTATTTTAATCTCCTCTTATTTTTAATCATCCATTTTAGTTTAATATATTAAAAAATATTCTTATCCCTTCTTGTTATTAATTATTTATTTCCTATCTTTACCGTTTTAACCATTTTAACCCCTCTTAACTCCTCCTTTCCTATTTTAAACGACCAAGTCACTAATTCACTCCACTTTTTCTACTTCGTCCATTGGCTTACGTTCATCTCTTAAACGGTTATATCTTTATACTTTACTATTTATTCTCATCTCTTGGCACTTGTTTATCATTCTCTAGTTTAGTTTATCCTTATGATAGGTGTATTGTCTACTAGAAAGGTTGAATATTTCATATGATTCACTTTGAAAACATTTACTCTTAAATTACATTTTGTTAAAGGTTAATATACTTTCACTATATTCATAACTAAACATGTAAAAACTACCCATCAAAACTAAAGATCTAGAGTCTTGATCTGATTTTGCAAGAATTTAAAAAAGTATAAGTTGATTTTTTAATTAATATTTTGATAATATTTATTTTTATATAAAATGGTATTTTTTATAGGTTAAATTGTAATTAAAATAATAATTAGTTTTGTGTATATGATTAAAGTTAAATGTATATTTTTCTTATATTGAGCAACATACTATTGAAATGATATATATTAAATATTTAGTGTAATTAATATTTATTTTTAAATGTTGTTTGTGAACTCCATTTAAAAAAAAGTTCAACATATTTTAGAGTAAGAATTGAAACTAAATGACAAGAATAGCAATCATTCATTTCAACCATCCAAACTAAACTATTTATTATTAAGTTTATATATATTATATTGTTATTAAAATATTAATATTAATTGAATGTAATTTTGTTTTTTAACTATTACTAAGTTTATATATATTATATTCTAACTAAACTATTTATTATTAAGTTTATATATATTATATTGTTATTAAAATATTAATATTAATTGAATGTAATTTTGTTTTTTAACTATTTTTTTTTTTAAATAAAAAAGGTGGAACCTGCTATATTAAGTTAACGAAGAAACCTTGACAAAATGTACAGAGATATAGGTCTAAGTCATCAAAAATGTTGTCGTTTTACTGGAAACTGGCATGGTTTGGAGAACTGTTTTGCCCTATGTCCTGCCCGGAGGAAACCAGGACAGATGACGATAATCCAAGTGAACATGTAACAGTAGCAAGATAAAACAAAGAAACAAAATAGCATAGAAGACCTAGATACCCGGTGACCCAACGCCCTTGCTTGTCTTCCACACGGACCCAGCTGGGATGGCGAATGCCTGCGCATGGAGAGGGAACTTCCTCTTTGCTGGAGCATTGGAGTACGCATCAAGGAGCAGGTCCAGACGCTGGCCCATGAGAAGGGCTCTGTGCTCCAGGTCTGCCATGTGGCCTCAGAGTTCGAACACCAGAGCCAGATGCTCTACACGGAGAAAAGTGCCATGCAGGCCATTACCCGCGGCGTCGAGGATTACGTCCCTCATTTCCACAGTCGCTCCATCTCTGGCCTCGAGCTCCATCAGTTCTGCACCAGACGCTTCCTCCTTCCTCACTGGGTTGTTCGCGTCCACGTTCTCTTCGGCTCTAGCTGTGTCCCGAGTTTCTTCCTCTAACGTTGCCTACGTAGCATGGCTGGTGGGATTGTAGTCACCCGGCCACAGAATTTCCTCGACAATGCACCCAGGGATGTCATCTACCAGTTCAATTTTAGGACCGCTTCCATCCTGGTGGTTCGCCTCCATGGCTTGGGGTGCCGGAGCGGTTGCCAATTCCTCCATGAACGGTATTTCTTCCATGTAACAGGTGGGGAACGCATCCATAACACCACCCTCCGGCCTATTTTCAGACTTAATTGTCATGGTTTCACTGCTGCATCCTGCCCAATCTCCGCAATGATGGCATGCAGAGCCAATTGGTCAGCTCGAGCCTTCTTTCGAAGGATGGAGGTCGCCAACGACAGAGCGCACTCCAACTTCTCCTTCCTTTGTCGCTGCGCTTTGTGGGTGTACCAGGCCGAGCCACGATGAGGCCTGCCCCGCTTCCTGGTCATAATTGCCAAGGAATATATGACAATACAGTGAGGATGCATCAAGATGAGAGTAAGCCAGGAGATGAAGGGGAGAGCCGAAGCGAGAGTAGACCAACTCTATCCAGGCGGCCAAAAAAACAAATTGCCAAAGGTCAGATTCACCTAGCTATCCATAAACCCTGGCATGCTGAGTGCGCTGTGAGTGAGAGTGTTCGCGCGAGGGAGGTGTCCCTCCACCGTATATCTGTTGTTATGGCCGTCTACCATCGTAAACGTAGGGCGGGAGGGTGGTGGCCATTAGCATTTATGCTATGGCTTAGTGCTGAGCCAGGTGTCGAGGAGCTGTCGCATGTCACCCCATCCGAGGGTTTTTTAACTATTTATTACTAAGTTTATATATATTATATTCTTATTAAAATATTAATTAGATGTAATTTTGTTTTTTATTTTATTGTACAGTAATTACACATTTATTTACGAATGTTTTACCTCAGTAATTTGTTTATGAATGTTTTATCTTAGGTTTTTTTTTATTGAATACTAAATTTTCGATGATTTTTTTATAAATGTTTTATCGTCGGTTCTGTATTAAATAAAAAAAAAAATTGTGAAATTTATTTTGTAATTTTTAAGGGTTATGAAGTGAATTTGTTTATAAATGTTTTATCTTGGGTACCGTATTAAATACTAAAAAAAATTGTGAAATTTATTTTGTAATTTTTAAGGGTTATGAAGGTTAGAAAATTTGAATATACTAATGATGATGGTAGAAGGATTTAATGATTTGTGGAGTTATATTTTATACCTATGATGTGCATGTAATTTTTTATATGTATATGTTGGAATGATGTTCTTACTAAGGATGTGGGATATATGTAGCTTTTTATATATACATGTCGGAATGATGTTTATGTGAAGGATTTTGTTTTGAAAAATCATTTCAAAATATGTTATTTTGTAATTCAGTATTATGATAGTAAGATGCTTTGTAATGAAATTATTTGGAGGTCTTTTTCATTAATGCATATTCATTAATGATGGAGGTTTTAATAATTTTTTTTAAGAATTCAAAAATTTTAAGTTTAGGGTGGACACATAAAATTGTTTCTCCTTTTCATTGTAATGGTATATATACTTGTTTTTAATTTAAACCAAATTTAGGTCATTGTCTAGCAGAAACCAAATTTATGTGTTTTGCATTTTAATGAAAAAAATCTGAGGTGCTAAGACATGTGTGAGATCATTTCTATACCAAAAAAATGCAACTTTATTTCTTTATTCCCCCAACTTGTGGCAACTTCACCCTTTTTCTCTCTCGAGTGTGAGTGCGTGCTTTTTTTCTAACTAGGCTTAGTATTAGTGATGATAAGTAAGAGGGACATTGGCATTGTTGGAAAAGGGTATTTTCATGAAAGGAGCTCTAGGGAAATTATATATTTGAAATATCATTTTTATATTTGTTATATTATAAAAATTTAAATATTTTTTTAAATTATTTTGTTATTTTTTAATTTTATTTTTTAATTGTATCTTTTATTTTTTTATTATGGAGAAAAAAAAAACTTGATTCAAATCCAAACTCTAATTTCCTAGAATACCCCTACACATAAATTATTTAATGTTAAGATGAATTTAGAAACTTAATTGGGGAGATTGGGAACATTAGGGAGCCATCTCATATTTTATTGGCCTCTTCAATTAACTACATTATTTCTTCCATTCGCCATGAATGTGGCCAATTATTTGATATATCCAAATATAGGTCTAGGATTAGAGAGTACTACTCAATTAGGATGAGTAAGGAAGAGGTGAAAAACTTTCATACGACCAAACATATGATTGACCAATTGTTCATTGACTATATAATTTACCAACCCCATGATTCAAGAAAAATGCATCTTTGCATGGACTGGTGCATAGTCGAGTTATTGAAATTCCACTGCATGGATGACTAATTTATGGTATCCCATAAAATCCTTTACAAAAACATGGAGGTTCCCTTATATTTTCTTCATAAATTATGGGTTGTGTTTATTATCAGTTTCCATGTCAATTATTTTGAGATTGGCGAATTCTACAGGATTGATCTTGGATTTTATGAAAAATGACCAATGATCAAGAATAACCTTTTGAGAGGTATGGAAACTCCTAGGTGTATTCCTAATCCCCCCCTCAACCACCTTAGCTCAAAGATAGGATTTGAGCCACTAGTATTATGAATCATCCCTTGTTTGTAGTCTAGTTCAACATAGCACCTTTGTGGCAGCTTCCCATTAAGGGCCATTGTTTGATGATCTTAAGGCACCAAGTGTGGGGATATCAAGCCACACCAATTCTAGACCATGCATGAAATCTAGCCATGATGGACATTTTGGTTCCATCCTAGTTGTTCTCCATCAATGCTCTCATTGTGGGCATACTTGTCATGACATGATAGAGGATCCTATTTAAGATAGTTTCTTGGATGAGGTTAGCATGAACTTGTTTTTAATATTTTCATTTCTTATGTATTTAATTTTACAATGGAAAATTATTTGGTAAACATAACATTAAATTATTTGTATCTAAATTTTATTTCTTTTCATGTATCACTCCTATGATAATATAGACATACATCTAGGAGCCTAGGAACATATTATCTTGGACTTAATGCAATGGTTGCAACAACATGTGAGATTATGGCAAGTCACACACAAGTATTGATATGAAATTATGCTTCTTCTCGCCCAAAAATTTGAATTCAAGTTATAAGTTAGAGGTGTACATAATTGCAACTATAATTAATAACTTTCATTACATATGTAATTTAATAATATAATAATTAGTTAATTAGTGACCAATAACTCTCCTTATTTGAAAATTTTGTTGTCTTTCTAACAAACACTCCCTTGTGCTTTCATTTCCTCTACCTTTTTTTTCATATATATTCCTATTCCTTTTGTTGCATGTTGTTTTCCTTGTCTTTGGTTTTGGTGTTTAGAATTATTTCTTTATGGATTACCTTAGCAACCCCATGTTTTTGGTCGATGTAAGACTTAGGAGCTATATTATTCCATGAAACTTGTCTCAAGGAAGTGGGAAACCCAAATTCATTCAAGTTTTCCTCACTTATTCCTTGTGCATGGGTGGGCTTTCCAATTTGGGCTTGCAATTCATCTCAAAAATGTTAAGTGGTGATCGAGACTTCTCCTTATTTGATAATTTGTTTTTCCATTTACCAAGAATTCCCTTGTGGTTTCATTTCTTTTTCCTTGTTGTTTACCTTCATCTTCCTCTTCTTATTCTGCATGGTATCTTCCTTATGTTTCATTTAGTGTTTGGTCTTTGTTCCTTGTGGATTTTTTTGGAAATCCCAACCTTTTGTTAGCTGTAAGGATTTGTTTCATAAATATCCCATGCCACTAGTCTCATGGAAGTGGGAAACCCAAAATATGTGCAAGGTCTCCTCACTTATTGCTTGTTCCTATGTAAGATGTTGAGTCATCTCAAAAACGTTAAGTGGTGAAGAATAAATCTCCTTATATTTCAATTTTTTTCTCTTTTTACTAGGTTCGCCCTTCCGGTTTTGTTTCTTCCACCTCATTGTTCACCTTCATATTCCTCTTCTCATTCCACTTGGTGTTTTTGTTGTGTTTCATTTTTTATTTGTTCTTCTTTCCTTAAGTCTTGTCTTAGAAACCCTATGTTATTGGTAGGTGTAAGTATGATGGCTCAAAAACATTCCATCCCACTTATCTTCTGGAAAGTAGGAAACCCCAAACTCGTTCAATTTATCCTCACTTATTTCTTGTGCATGGGTGTGCTTTCCAATTTGGGCTTTCAAGTCGTCTCAAAAAAATTAATTTGTGACCAATTCCTCTCCTTATTTTTCATTTTTTTTGTCTTTATACCAAGCACTCCATTGAAATTTCAATGTCTCTTCCTCATTGTTCATCTTCATTTTCATCTTCTCATTTCACATGGGGTTTGCATTGTGTTTCACTTTGTGTTTCATATTCTTTCGTTGTGTATTGTATTGGAAAATCTATATCTCAGGCATGTGTATCGATGGAATCTCATGTATTCCATGCCACTCTTATCATGGAAGTGGGAAGCCTCAAATCTAGTCCATGTATCCTCACTTCATTATGCATGGGAGGGATTTCCAATTTGGGCTTGCAATTTGTCTCAAAAAATTTAATTGGTGACTAAGACTTCTCCATATTTGACAATCATGTTGTTTTTTTACAAGGTTATCCCTTATGGTTTTGTTGACTTCACCTTGTCGTTTACCTTTGTTTTCCTCTTCTCATTATGTATGGTGTTTTCCTTGCATTTTTTTTTGTGTTTGGTCTTATTGCATTATGACTTGTCTTGGGAACCCCATATTTTTGGTAGGTTTAAGGATGGTGGCGCATAAATATTCCATGCCACTCATCTCATGGAAGTGGGAAATACAAAATGCATTCAAGGTATCATCACACCTTTGTTATGCATAGGTAGGATTTCTAATTTGGGCTTTCAAGTCATCTAAAAAATGTTAATTTGTGACCAATATCTCTCCTTATTTGAAAATTTTGTTGTATTTTTACCATGTTCTCCCTTTGGTTTTGTTACCTCTTCCTCACTGTTCACCTTTATCTTCCTCTTCTCATTTTTCATGGTGTTTTCCTTACGTTTCATTTAGTGTTTGGTCTTCTTGCCTTATGGATCGACTTGGAAACCCCATGTTTTTGGTAGGTGTAATAATGGAAACTCATTTATTCCATGACACTTGTCTCAAGGAAGTGGGAAACCCAAAATTCATTCAATGTGTTATCACTTATTCCTTGTGCACAAGTAGGCTTGCTAATTTGGGCTTGCAGGTTATCTCAGAAAGGTTAAGTGGTGAAAAATACCTCTCCTTATTTGATAATTTTATGTTATTTTTACCAAGATCTTCCTTGTGGTTTTATTTCTTCTACCTTGTTGTTCACCTTCATCTTCCTCTTCTCGTTCTACATGGTCTCTACCTTCTATTTAATTTAGCTTTCGATATTCTTTTCATGTGTCTTGTCTTGGAAATACCATACTTTTATTAGGTGTAAGGATTTTGATGTTAGATATCCCATTCCATTTGTCTCACGGAAGTGGGAAACCACAAATTTGTTCAAGATATCCTCACATCTTCCTTGTGCATGGGAAAGCTTTCCAATTTGGGCTTGCAAGTTGTCTCAAAAAATTAAATTCATGAAGGATGCCTCACCTTATCTGTATATTTTATTCTCTATTTACCAAACACTCCCTTGTTATTTCATTGCCTCCACCTTGTTGTTCACTTTAATATTCCTCTTTTATTTCTACATGGTGTTTGTCTTAGGCTTCATTTAGACTTTAGTCTTCTTTCATTGTGGAATTTCCTGGAAATCTCATTTTTTTGGTAGGTGTAAGGATAGAGGCTCATTTATTCCATATCACCTCCCTCAAGGAAGTGAGGAAACACAAATTAGTTCAAGATATCCTCACTTATTTCTTTCGCATGGGTGGGCTTGCTAATTTGGTCTTTCATGTTGTTTAAAACATTTATGTGGTAACTGACAACTTTGATTATTTGATCATTTTCTTGAACTTTTACCAAGCACTCCCTTGTGGTTTCTTTACCTCCACCTTGTTTTTCACCTTTTCTTTCCTCTTCTCATTCTGCATGGTTTTTTCCTTGAGCTTTGTTTAGTATGTGGCCTTCTTGCCTCATGGCTTGTCTTGATAACCCCATGTCTTTAGTAGGTGTAAGGATGGAATCTATTTTATTCCATGCCACTCTTCTTAGGGAAGCGCGAGACCCCAAATATTTTCAAGGTATCCTCAATTCTTTTCTTTACATGGGAATGCTTACCAATTTAGGATTGCAACTCGTCTTAGAAAAGGTTAATTAATCAATTACCAAGACCTCTCCTTATTTGAAAATGTATTTGTAATTTTACCAATATCTCCCTTGTAGTTTCAATGGTTCCACCTCATTGTTCACCTTTGTCTTCCTCTTTTTCCATATGATTGTTTCTGTGTGTTTCATTTAGTGTTTTGTATTATTGCCTTATGGTATATCTTGGAAACAAGATATTTTTGGTAGGTGTAAGGATGGTGGCCTATAAATATTCCATGATAGTCATCTCATGGAAGTGGGAAACCCAAAATGCATTAAAGGACTCCTTGTTTCTTCATTGTAGATAGGAAGTTTTTCTAATTTGGGCTTGAAATTCATCTCTAAAAAATTAATTGGTGGCCAATACCTATCTTTATTTGATGATTTTGTTCTCTTTTTATCAAGGAATCACTTGTGGTTGCATTGCCTCTAATTCATTTTTCACCTTTGTCTTCCTCTTCCTATACGACATGGTATTTTCCTTGTGTATTATTGTGTTTCCTTGTGTATTTTTGGTAGGTGTAATGATGGAGGATCATAAATATTCCATGCCACTCATCTCTTGGAAGTGGGAAACCCAAATGCATTCAAGGTATCATTGATTAAGGGATTTTTCCCTTGTGACTTGGGTCTATATCACAACAAAGAAATACTAAGTGGAAGGGACAATAATCTCCCCTCAATGAGAAGCACACAAATGCTAAAGTAACAAACTACTTAAAATATAAGGAAGTAAGGATAGAGAGGAGAAAAGAAAGTGCACCTTGTTCTCCCATTTGATGTTGATCCCCACTCCAATTCATTAAAGAGCTCTTGATATTATGTTGGAACCATATTGTAAGATAGATACAAAACAAGGTCTGCAATGAAAGTAGTTATGCAATCAAAATCATCTGCATATTATATGTCACATTCCAAGTAAGCATAAATGTGAACACACATTTAAGATAGAATATGAGGGAAAACAAACTCGTTTATTATTAGCAAGTGGAAATGGTAAGTTACAACCTTTTCCGACCTTCAGGCACCGTCTTCAAGCCAAATGTATGGGTTCCTCTAGGAATCCTCAAGCACCAAGTCAGCCAATGTAATCTTCCTTCAATGACTAACATAGGGATAAGGAGACACCCTATATTCATATAACATGAGAAATAAGTGTTGGAAATGGATTTTCGAGGCTACATGGTGTGTTTCTTAGAGAATTATAGGGAAGTGAGGATTGAGCCTAGATGTTGGAAACATAACTTTGCATAAAAGGAATTGACCTCTCCTTATCCCTCAATGATTGTTGTATATCTTCCCAAAGAGGTTTGGGGAGTTGGATTTCGTTGAGTATGGGCAAGGTTCATTGGGAAACGATTCCAATTGAGAAACCCGACATAAAACAAGGAATTAGTTTATTTTTCACAAATTTTGAGGGCATCTACGAGTTGCAGTGTGTAAATTTGTGGATGTCAATGTGTTTCATTAGGAAAACCCGTAGATATGCTCTTAGAGCATGTTTTTAAAGTGATTTTTGATAGATATTTTGGGGGAAAATTATAGCAGGCATTGGGAAAGGGTTGGTCCATGGAACAAATGTATAGGTGTGGCATTTTGTGCTATAACACCCCTCAAGTATTCCTTATTCATTGGAGGGATTCCAAATTCCGGCTTGCAAGTGATCTAAAAAAGGTTAAGTGGTGGTCAATTCTTCTCCTTATTTTTCATTTTTTGTTTTATTTTTACAAAACAATTATTTGTGGTTCCATTAACTCTACCTCATTGTTCATCTCCATCATCTTGTTCTTATTTTGCATGGTGTTTCCCTTGTGTTTTGTTTATTTTTTGGTCTTCTTTCCTTCTGTCTTGTCTTGGAAATGTCATCTCCTTTTATGTTGCTTCAAGATTATGCCATTACATAAGATTTAGTTTTCATATACTTGAGTGATAATTAAATGAATATAAGTGTCTCAGGGAACCAACTTAGAGATTTCCTACTTCAATGAACCCTTAGCAAGATTTATAATTTTTTTTTTGCAATGTTCAAGTTATTTATGAAAATTAAATTACAATATGGTTGTTTTTTATAGGTTTTCACTAAAGAGACTTAGCATCCATCTCAAATTGGGTGGAAAGATCGCTTGATAAATAGGTATCATATGTGAAGTTAATTCTAATTTAAATTTAAATTTGTTATCTTGTTTTGATTAGATTTCATGTTTTTGTACTAATATAACATATTATAAATGTGTATGTAGGCCCCATCATTATTATTAAGTTCACCATGTCCAATTTTCCTTATACATCCCACACCCACACCATTCATTCCATAGTACAAGTTATGTTTGGTCCTTGACCACCCTACCATAGCCCTTGGCATTACATTCACCCCCTCTAGGGTGTTTTTTCCGATCCTACAACTCATGGGAGTTCAATCACCAACCACCCACCATATTTTTCTATTCTATCCATACACTATGGATGCACTCATCCATTGTGTTTTGACTCCCCACATTGCATCCACTAATATATATTATTGCATCACTCTATCCACATATATAGTGGCTACATCAATGGTTGTTGTAACTACATGTTATCTATCCCCCATTGTTTCCTCAAAGTAGGTTTTCCATTTGAGTGCTTTTCCTCCAAGAAAATCTTCGTTGATGCATGAGATATTCATGGTGAGGTCATTAGTTGAATTTTTTATCCAACATGAATGGAATTGATTTTAGGATTTTTTTTTCTTTAATTTATTCTTATAAATTCTATAAGGAGGAATCATTGAGATGATAGAGTCATGGAGGAGGAAAATACCCTCATGAATTCTAGTCTAATTTGCATTGAAATTTGTTATATTTAATTGTAATTGCATTTTTAAGTGTGTTAATTGATATAATTGTGGAAATAAACTTGTATGATTTTTTTTCCCTTTCCAATCTCTAAAAAGACCCACAAATACTAGAAAGAAAATACCTGTACTTCCTCCATCTCAAAGAGGGGGGAGTTCATGCCTCGTGATGCACCTAGAAGTGGTGAGGTTTGTAAGGGTTAATGAGAGACCCATTATATATCTGAGCCACTAGGTTCCCTTTTGTATCTAGGTCACAAGCTACCATTATTTCATGTTTGGGAATGATCTACAATTATATATATATTATCCATGACATGCCATTATGTATCTTGGGTATGACCTGTCATTTTGTTAAAAAGTCTAATTGGAGAAATTTTGCATATAGATAGATCTTGGATTTAGACATGTATAATGATTTTTTTATGGTTCAATTTATAATTATGGTTCAAATTTTTATTCTGGTTATGGTTTTTTTTATTTTATGTTTATTATGAATGACATTGATGATGAATTTGATGGGTATACATATAGAACAAAATGAGAAAAATAGTTGTTTCTATAAGATGCTTGACACAAAGATCATTCAAGTACACCATTTGGTCACCAACACATTGTTTCAATTCAACACAAGTGCATGGGCATGGATGGAAAACATAGTATGGGAGTGCAATTTTTATGTTGGATATTCTTCCCCTTAGTGTTTAAATCTTTCTGAATTTGTACACTTATGTAATTTAGGGCACATAAATATGGGAAATGAAACTCTTATGTTGAGGATGTTAAGTTGAGTTAGTATCCAATTTATTATTCCCTCATGTATATGATTGATTTTACATTCATTCTTATGTTATGTCTTGTTTTATTAAGTAATTTTTCACACCATAAACTAAAGATTGTCTATGTAATTTAATATTTGAAGAAATAAAAATGAATAATAATTTATCTCTCCAATGAAGAGTATACTATATGGAATATAGATTCTTATTTATTAGAATTTTCTTTGAGCATATATAATGCATCAAAATGCACCATGTCTAAAACTTGCATTACACACCTAGGATAATATGATACAAGGGTGAAAATTTTAGAGCTTGCGCATTCAAACTCATTGACTGCATAGAGAAATATAGATTTCAATTCCTTGACAAGGACACCCTCACTAATTTTAGACTAATTCACTAAATACTAATAAGGAAAAGTTAGTGGAGTTAGGAAATATAAAATAGGTAATAACATCAGATTTGAAGCAAGGAATTTCATATTTCCAAGACTTTGGTTGGTGGATGAAAAACATGTTTTTTCTTATCAATGGGCCCTAATGTGCCTATGATTATTCATATAAATGAGGCACACAAAAGGGTAGTAGTGTTACACTCATGAACTAAAAAAAAATTAATCGTATGCAAATGAATTGAAAAAATAACATAGAAATCCACATACCTCAATATAGAACACAACATTGATCAACATGTCATTCTACCCCTCATATTTAACTACGTGATGTGATTTAGGTAGATCACTTGGATCCTCTTTGGTATTAATGGTCTCCATCAATTTATCATGCTATGAATGAGGTAGGAAGTATCTTACCTTCAATGAGATCTATCTAAACATTGTTTGTAATTGGTTGCTTGTACTAATAACTATGTTTGTAAAGTTTTATATCAATGTACCTAGTTTGTAATACATCAATACATAATTGTTGGTATTTCTTGAGTTTTCTGCAATGTAAGCAATTCACCCTTAATAACCATCAATTCAATTGGAAATTCATTACATTAATCATCAATTAATGATGTATTGAGGGTTTGAGGGTTTACTTCCCCTTCATGCATTCTTCCAACCAATAATCAGTTCCCCATTCATTGTCTTTTAGGGAAAACATTATGTATATGTGTCTTGAGAAAATGCAATGCATAGTGAAATACACATTTGTAGGAGTATGATGAAATAGATAAATAAAAAACTATCACATATTGTTACCGCAATATTTTGACGTATTTCGAAATGTAATGTACCTAGTTGTACAAGAACATAGATATGATTACAATGTGGTGAAATAGATGATTGGCCCTTCTCTAACTAGGTTGATTGAATAATTAAATATAGGTCTATATCAAGTGATACATTATCATGCACATCCACCCAATATTTTAATTGGCTATCATCCAATTCACCATTTCTACATGGTCTACAAAAGAAAGTAAATTTTCATGGCCACATTTCAAATATATGGTTGTTTGATATTTGTACTGAAAAAAAATCATGAGTTTCATGTATTGTATTGAAATGATATGCATGTAATTGATCTACATTAACTATTGCCAAAAAAAAAAAATTCACATATCCTCTCTTTATTGACTCTTTGTTCCTTGTTGTTTCCTCTAATATTACTATAGATCATCATCGGACTATATACTTTTCATCTTGACTAGGGAATTTGTCATAAAATTATCTCCTCCCTACATAGTTCAATTTTGATGCATGTACAATCTCCCTCATTCTCACCTTTCCCATTTGTAGTTTATTAGGGTCCTACCATAACCTCCCTACTTTTGGATACCAAGGATATGTTTAATTGTTGTATGTGGCCATCCTCTTTGAATAACTCCCATTGGATAATAGTGGATGGTTATTTTAATGTAAAAGGGACCACTTTATAAGTCCCATTAGGTAGTTGATACCCATAAGTGTAACGTTTTTCTTGTGTTGTGTATTTGGATCTTTTCTTAGTAGAAGATTTCCCCACAATTTTTTTTTGTAAGCTAGTTGTTTGTATTACCTTTCAGAAGAAAAAATTACATAAGAGGTTCCAAAAACTAGTGTTTAGGCTACCATGAAAGGAAACTAGGCCCGCCACCAGATATAAAGTTCCATAGAATTATGTTGTTACAACTACTATCTAACATAGTTATAGGATTGATGGTATGAAACAATATGTTGGACCTGTAGATATATTAAAAGGGATATCTCTATAGTTTTATAGGACATAGAGAAGGTACAGAAAACAAAAATTAATAATCCATGAATATTACTTGTTGGTGTAACTGTAGGGGAAGGCGTGCTTGGACGATTCCAACCACTTAGGCTCCATGATGTGCTTGAGCAGCTCTTGTTCAATGCAATGTTGAGAAAGGTTCTATGCACCCGAGTCCATAATCCATTCCAGGTGTTTCTCCATCAACTCCTTACAAAATTTCATCTCCCCATTGTCTTGACGTAGCTCCAATAAGGTTTATTTTTTAGAATTAATGAAAATTGGATGAGAATGTGGTGGAGGGAAAGACCTGGAAGCTACATCTAGGTTGGGGATATGAGAGGCGGTGGCAAAAGTGGTCATAAGAGAATAGGTTGGATTTCATGCTTTGGCAGCATCAAGATGAAGGGAAAATACATTATCTATTCTGGAATGACAAGGGAAAATGTAGGAAGGACCTGGTTGGTGATGGGAATATGGGGCTCAACTGCCCTAGCCTAAGCAAGAGCCAGCTTGAAGTGATATTTCTTTCTCTCTGGGCATAGGAAGACACCAGGTTGAGTAGTGAAGGAGGGTGTAAAGGGTGATATGGATTCTTGTGACAAAGAGGAAGATCCTAGTGCAGAGGGAGAGAGCTCGCAGGGACTGATGAATGATAGGAAGACGGAGAGCATGTTGGTCATGAAGAGTAGTGGAATGAGAATCCTTCCTAGGGAAGGTGATGGGTTTAACCCTTGAAAGATTCTATAGAGCCATCAAGATCATACAAACATCATACATGGTGGTGGACATTTGCAGGTGCAAGTGCAGGTTGAAGCAAGTCGATAGTAAATGATCATCATCGGGGCATCATAAAGGAGCGTGGGGATGGTTTACATGCATGAACCATCGTGTGACATGGTTGTTAGTTGGCACCCCATCCGAGGTATATTTCCCCACATTAAGAGGAAACATAACATTATATTCTTCTTCACATTATCAATAGAAAAGGATATCTTTACAGTTTTTATATTAAATTGTCTCATGTTTTTTGTTAATATGTAATTATATTCTTTCTATACATGGTTATGTTTCAATTTTCAATGGTAAAGGAACACTGCAAGTGGTTTCATATCTCTTTCCTGAGCTAGCATGCCTCCAAATTTTA